>VZRH01002618.1:137211-167414 GCA_013397555.1 Urocynchramus pylzowi
TTTTTAAAATTAACAGGTCTCAAACCCCGTAATTCTTCTTTAGACACAGTGTTTTACTTCAAAGAAGGCACAAAACATGTGCCTGCCATGAGCAGGAGGGAAAATAAAGGCATAGAGAGTGCAAGTGGCCAGCTAATGAGTCAAGGAGTCAGAAAATTAACTCAATATTCTAGACTACAAGCCAGACCCTAAACAGTGGAGCATGTTGTCCTGTATCAGCATTTGCTATTCCATTTTCTTTCATGAAATCTGCCTTTCCAGGAATGTAATTCAGAAGTTACAGTTAGCTAAAGTGATATTTCTGCAGGTATTGAAGACTGAAAGAAATCACCAAAGTAGTAGGAGAGGTGGTCAGGGAAAGAGCACAGTGATGGCCACATCATCTGGCTTTAATACATAGACAGGTAAAGACAAAGGAAAATTTTAGGGGTTTGAAGAGTGATATTATTGGAAGCAGCAGATTAGTCACCTTTCATGTTGGGGAGAAGTTATTTCTAGCTCTTTGTTTTCCACATGGTTTGCTGTGGGACTTTGACAGAAAACACATGGTTTCTATGTCTAATTATATGGAGAAGATGACAGACTGGGCTTAAGAGCCACACGAGTCTTCAGATCTCTGATTTTGCCAGTGCAATTAGTTGTTTTCCAGCTGCAGCTCTTCAAAAAACATCCACTGTGTATCTTTGGTAGTTTATAATAGGGCAAAATAAAAGGTTTTAAATTTGCATTAAATGTTCTTCCCCTCTGAGTTGCCATGAAATTTATCCAGTTATGCTTGCAACATTTACTTTGGATTTTTCCCTCAAAATTAATTTGAAATCGATCATATTATGAGCAGGAAATCAGGATGGCCCAAGTACAGACTTGTCACAAAGTCTCTAAAAATTGAGCTTGTGTTTATCAACTGTTTAATAGTCTCCATTCCTAAGGGACTGAGAGAATAAGCAGATGGTCTGCAAAGCAAAACTGTAGCATTTGAGGCTTGATGGGAGATGTGAATTTTGGCCAAGAGACATGTACAGTCTTGCTGTTCATTCCCTCTAACAATTAAGACACACATCCATCACTCAATGAAAGGGCTGCAAAACAGCTGTTCCTAGACATCATATGCCTATCCTTGGATGGGTTTTGTCATGCAATTGAAACTGCTGTAGAACAACATAGGAACAGTCATTACCTGGATAACACTGAGCAAAATGGTAGCTGGACAGGTCATTCGAATACACAGGACAGGCCTGTTTCTGTTGTAGATGGATGCAAGTACAAATTAGAAAAGGTGAGGCAGAGACTGTTATGTGTAAAGGCCTTTTGCCTGAGATATTATTTAATAAGCAAAAAATCTTAAAGCCACCCACATGTGGAGGAGCTCCTTTTTCAAAGTCTGCTAAAAGGGGGCTGGCCCTGCTAACAGACAAGGAGATGGTCTCAATGCACTAATGGTTCTTTCCATCCAAATTTCCTGTGTGTGTCACAGCTGCTGATCTGTGCAGCTGTCTCTGGTGGTTTAGGTTTTTTTTGCCTACCCCATCTCATCTTTATAGACAGTTTATCACTTTATGCTGTATATCAGGGAAGTGAAGAGTAAGAAATACTATTCTGATTCCTGCAATATATTGATCCTGAAACACTCAATGGCTGAGTATCTGTCCTGTTTGTTAGTGATTAAATAGTAAATACCAACACATTCTTACTCAGACAAAACTTTACCCACGGGCTTTAGATTTTCCTTTGTTTTCTCTTTGTTCTCCAGGCTTATACAGTCAGTGATTTATCTCTTGCCAAAGGCTTTAGAAAGTCCCACTCTGCTGACCTCTCTTCAATATGCACCTCTCTTCCCTCTTTAGAGATGAGTTACAGAGAATGCATAAAAAGGTAAAATAATTTCCCTACTTATTTTTGGGGCTCAACAAATTTCAATTCATACGTGGGGTGATGTGGCTGTGTAGTAATGGAACTTTAGAGGGGCTGCTGCCAGCACCACATATATATCTGGGTGCAATACAGGTTGTCCCCTGGGACTGGGGGGACACTGGTTTTAGTCATGGGTGCCTTCCTGCAGACTGGAGCAGGTGCTATCACCCTCTGATTCCTTCAGCTTTCTCTCACCTCATTCAGCAGTTGTTAGTCAAATTCACTTCTCATCACCCAGAGGTAAAGACAACACCTTGGGACAAAACAAAAAACGACTGATGAAAAGCCCCTCCTGAGCTCTCCCAAGCTCACACACTGTGGCAGGGAGTAGATTGGCACTGGTTTGTGAGAGTATTGCTCCATGATTGTTAGTCCTTGTCCTGCCCACCTACCTTATATTTATGTCATCCTCCTTTTCCTGTTCCATTCTTTGGGCAGATAGACCCCAGTTGCTGAGTGTTGCCTCGGTGTAAAATAACACATGGTGCTTGTGGTGTGGGAAGGAAGCTGGCTGTGAGAGATAAAGGTCTGAGGTTAAGAGCAGACCGACTGTTATGCTCCTGGGGCTTTGCTGCTCTTTGTATAACCTTAGTGTGGCTGAGTGATACAAATCAGCACTACCTTTTCTGATAAAATCCATCTACCAGAGGCAAGCAGCAGCCATACCTCCACATCTTTTTGTAGTTTATTACAGTCCTGGTGTTCCAAAGGGTCTGGATGGGTCAAAGGTTAGTTTTCCACTATATTACTGGAAGACAGCGACCAGTGTTTGGTTGGGGCTCAGAGACTTAGGAAATAAAATGAAGGAAAAAAATGTATCAGGGAACTTGCAAGAAACAAAAGCCTCCAGGGAAATTCCAAGATTGCCAAAGTAAAGAATAGTCACTGAGAATGTTTGTGCAAAACCACCATCTTCCTTGCCACAAGGATTAGTACAACTCACTTTGAAAGAGAAAGAAAGAATCAAGTGAGCAAGAAACATTTCACCCAGCTGTCCCACTCTGCAAAGCGCCACTGCTCTACTTCACCCAAAGCAGCAAGCAGAAATGCAAAATCATGCCATTTGTGATCTACAGAAACAAAGCTCAGTGTTTGCATGGGTGGGGGAGAGAGACAGTCAAGCTTATCACCAACTGGAAAAAATGCCAAATAGAAATGCTTTGGTTGCTCTTTAAAGCTTTTTCCTTTTAAATTATTTTTTCTCCTTGTGCAAACTTTAATTATTTTTGTTCACAGGAAATAAAAATCCTAAATGAAGCTTCATTGCACATAACAATAGAGATTGAGCCATAGTTTTGAAAACTAGAGAACAAAAGTAATGGTTCTGGAAGGTGATGAACCAAAATCAATCTTTAACTCTTCAGTGGAAAACAAGAATTAAAATTAAGTCAGGAAGCATGGAAAAAACATAGATTATCCAATTTTGTTTCCTCCAAGTACTTCTTAGCCTATCTTAAGAAAAATCTTCTACCTGATTTCTGAATTTCTATGCAGTAAAGAAAAATGTTACAGTCCTGAGTGCTACAGAATAAGCAAGGATGGGTTTACCGGGCACGTCTATGGCAGCTGCGGTCTCTTCTTTTGCAATGTCCAGAGCAGAACACACATTGTCCTTAGACAACCTTGTCCAGCCATTCTGTCATCTGATTCAGACTCAAGCTGACTGCTCAAAGGGGAAAAGTACAGTGGGCATCTGCATAACTGAAACCTGAGGCAAGCAGAATGTTAAATAATTCTAGAACTGCCAGAAATTTTCACAAAGAGGGGAAACAAGAATCATCTTTTTCTCTTAGGTCAGCTCTGTCCTGAACATCACTCTAGCTCTGTCACATAATCCTGACATAAGGAAGTTACTCCATCTAAGAAAATTTGGTGGACCCAGAATGGAATTGGCATGTAGAAACCCTGTAATCAAAAACATAGAGTTTGCATATTTTAGATACTGATTTTGTTAAAGCTAATAAAGTACAAATGATACTACAAAATTCTTTGTAGATCATATTCAGCTCTGAAAATTATATTATTCATTGGTAAAATGTCTAGTAGTCTAAATGTTCCATCAAGCGCAGGTGAAATCAGTAGAGCTCAAGAACTGTGAAAATCAAGTCTGAAGTGTGTAAGAGGAGAACAAACTGTCTGCCTTTCACACTGTAGAAACTGTAAGTAGTGAAAATAAACAAAATTATGCTTCAATTGATGTAATAAAAATATGCTTTGATGTAAGGTTGAATTGATAAATTGATGGACAAAAATATATGTTATGCTGAAAGTGATGAAATTGTGTTTTGAGTTTTCAGCCTTCCTTTTGTTTTTCTCTTTCTCCATTGCTCCAATTATTTGTTTGGTCTTTCAGTTTTGTCAATGAATACAAACAAACAAACAATGGAATGACCAAATAAATCTAAAACATATTTCACAAAAGGAGATCTGAAGAGTTCCGTCTTAGCAAAATTAGGTAATGAGGAGTTAAAAGAAGCTGCTGACTGGTGAAAATACAGTAAAGATTCCAAAAAAGCAGAGTAAAAGCCTTGCCAGTGAATTTAAGAGAAGAAATGAAAGGACAGGATGAAGTGTGCAGGGTGATTTTTAAATAAAAACCCAGATGGGTTTGAAGTAAGAAATGTGTGTTAGCTCCCAGCTACTGGAGAAACCGTGCTTCCTCTTCCTCTCAGTGAAGGTCCATAAATCAAAGCATTTATGGGCTTTACTTAAGGCCTCTTATACTCTTGGTAGCAACAGCTGAAAGGAAAACCAGAGGAGCCAGCTTGGAGACTGCACAGGCAGAGCCATAGGCAGGAGGGATAGCAGCATCCTGCAACTTTGAAAAAGTTCTCTCTGAAAAAACAGTAAGAAGCAAATGATTGAAATCCCATCAAATGTAACTAATGTAGCCTCCTGTAGGACAGAGTTTGTTCTCCAAATCACTTATCATGTCCATATTTTAAAGACTGCTTTTCATTTTTCCAATCTGCACCCACATGATGCAGTTTAACGCAATCTATAACACAAATCTATAACACAAATCTTTGTTCACAGAGGGTGCCTTTCCTAGCTTTTGACTTGCAAAGGGCAATGTCAAATCCTACAAAATCAATGCTTTCTCCAATGAGAGACATGGAAAAAGTCTGACAACAGGAGTCTGACAATTTGCAAAGCACTTAAAACTCACTAGTCCTGAACACTTTCTGGGTTTATTTGCATAAAATGCACCACTTTCCTTCTATTTTTTGCCTCACACATCAGATTATTTTCATACTGCATATTAGACCACTAATAAGGCACAAATTTCAGAGAGCATGATCTAGTCTAATAAGCACCCAGAGTTCAGGACTGAAACCCCCTGGTTTCCCACATCATCTTCATTAGGTTTATGTTTTAGTGCAATGACAATTAACAATAATGTGTGATTTTTCCACCCAGACTTAAATTTCTATCTGCAGAAGTTAATAACACTCAGTTTGGACAGCTCATAAGGAAAAAATAAATCTCAATAAATACTAAGCGCAAAACAGTCTTAGACAAATCACCAGAACTTTGGAAAGAAGCTGAAAGCCAATTGTGAGTTGTAGTGAAAGTTGAATAAAATAAATGAGGAAGAACTGGTGGAATTGTTTTTTTCTAAATGTTTGGTTTCCATGTGGAAATCCAGTATGTATTTTCACAGTAAAAGACACAATAAGAATCTCTTCCTTGCTCAGAATAGCTTAATCTTCATTTTTATATGGCTAGGAGTTCCAGAAGTCCTTAAGGACATGCATAATATTCCCAAAGGTATAGAATTCAATGCTGACCTCAACATTTAGTGAGCCAGTGGGTTTTTTTCTTTTTTTTTTAGTATGAAGGCACAGTGGTAAGACATATCTTGAAGTTTAAGTATATGCTGATTTACCACCCCTCCAAAAAAAAATCACAAAACTCTCTATGCAAAATCCACAAGAAGTGTGTGAACCAGGACATTCTAGTAGAAACAAACAGGATCAATCTTACATTTTGCTTAGCCTAATACCTAAAGAAATAGTAACTATCATAATTTTCAGGAGAAAATAATGACCAGCATGGCAGAATTCTGTCCAGTAAACTTCAAGATTTTAATAACATCTTCAGAAGTTTGAAAACAGCCAACAGACAGAATAACCAACAGGAAGAGAGAGATTTAGATCAAAATGAGAAGAATATGGATATGCTAATTTTGGAACTAGTCAAGTTACTAATCTCTGAGCACATTTAAAATGAAAATTTATTTCATGGCAAGAAAAAACCCACGGTTGTGATCTTTAGAAAAATTCCAGAATGTGTGTTGTTAAGAGAGTCAATGCAATGAGGGGAGTTACAAGACAAACTGACGTTGCCTGCTGAATGACTGTGCAAAACAGAAGCAATCTGTATAGAATGAGTTGCTTCAGAAGGAAGTATAATGAAGTTTTTGTCTCAGATTAGGTGTTTTCAAAATTAAGCTGTGCTGGAAGTGTTACAAATTCCATTCCAAAGCAATCTGGAGAACAGAAATCTGGATAGAAGTCTCTCCATAGTAAAGCAGGAGGTTAAATATTCAATTTAATTTCAGTGGAGCTACATTTCCATTAGTTCTAGATTAAGTACAATTGAACTGTGACAGAGAAAGAAGAGATTTAGGAGCTAGTGACAAAGAGAGAGAGCATTCATCCATTCTGAAGATACTTGTCTAAAATCCACATCCAGGCAAGATCACTTGAAGATTCTACATAGAACTTTGCTGCTTGATTAAAACCAAGCCACCTTCCTGGGGATATTTGTTTAATGTTCTGAAGACATTCTCTTCAAATCTACATTTAGTGTCTGTATAGGACTTTCAGCACTCTTGCAATACAGCTCTTAATATTCTTCAACTCCCAATAATGATGAAGACTAGATTCAGGAATCTGACTGTTTTTCTCAATGTGATTGCAGTTAAAGGAATAATTGGCTTTTACTGGTTGAATTAAAAAATACCAAACAAAACCAAACAAAACTCCCACACACAACAACAATGAAATAAACAAAACCAAAACAAAAACAGGAAAGAAAAGCTTGGTAATTCAATTTCACTCTAAATATTGACCAAAAAAATTTACAGAATTTAACAAGAATTTAGAAATTGTTTGTTTTCTATGACCAGATTCTCAAATCTGCATTTATTGGACAACTGAAACATCTAACAGAAATATAACACCTGGATCTAGTCTAAATAGCTAACATCAAATTCCACTCCTGACCCTTTCCTGCCTTCCCATTATTGGACTTCTTTTGAAGTAACTTCTCTAATTAAGAAATCCTGCTTTTTTAATGTCTGATCTAAAATTATACTTGCCCGTCATCCAGCATATAAACTTGCATTTTTCCCCTTTGGCTTTGCAGAATAAATTTTCAAGATTATTTTAGCACTCAAAAATAACAAAAAAGGCTCTCAAATTTAAAACATTTTTGCATGTTGTATATATTTTGTCTCTTTTGTTTGTTGTAGAATATCCTGCTCTTTTCTTTTCAGCCTTTCCTAGTTCTACTCCATGCCCCACAGCACATCCAAGGAATTGTTTCCTACTTGAGAGCAGTCTGTCCCACACCTCCTTTTATAAGCAGAAAGCACCTCTATTCTCTGAAAATTTATGGTACACTCTGTTCTCTGCAACCATGAGTGTGAGAAATAATCTTACTTTTTTAGTATGAAAAACATCCAAATCACAAGATACACTGATAAATCTCTCCTCTAAAAACACCCATTTCTTCCATGTTGCCAAGGAAATGAGTACACAGTTAATCACGACCAACAACACACAGTCCTCTCCACCTTCTCTATTTCTATCTTTCAGTCTGTCAGCCCTCCAGACAAGAAGCTCCATACTGCATTTTTGTGAGAATTTGGGGGGTGAAACAAAATAATTAAGAGAAAGCCCTTGCATTCCGCGTAAGAGAATCCTACAATAGGGGGTCTGAACTGCGAGACACAGGACATGTTGGTGACTGGGTTAGGCTGTGGGCCTGAGAAACTGGAGCCAGGAGTTGCACAGGCACCCGAAGGTCAGCAGATTTCTCATCTCTTTCTCAGTGTACCCTGCAGCGTTCTGTTAGCATTTTGCAATAGGTTCAGCAGCTAAGTTTTTGGGGTGGGTGTAAGAGTGCACCGCTTCCTGTGGTGTTCTGCTTCCTGTTTTCTCAAGGCCGATGGAGACGAGCTGGCGGGGCTGCTGATTTTGAAACAGGGGCAGATGCATGATTGTCTTGTGAGAGCACAGAATGAATCATCATCCCATTCTTATAGAAAAATCCCGAATCTTTCCAGAGTTGGAACTCTAACTCTGTGGCTTTGGGCTACCTGCTCTTTCATTGAGAAGAGGGTGGGAAATGCCCAGAATACCTAAGAGTCAAAAATCAAGGGCCAAACCGCAATAGATCATGAGATTAGTTAAAAAAAATCCTTTAGCTTTTGGAATATATTTTCTCTGTTCACTGAATTCCCATATTCTAAGCTTCATCATATTCTTTGCAGTAAAAGCAAGAAATATTTTCTTTTTTAATATGGAAAAACATGAAGTATCATGAGACTTTTAATAAAACCACAAGACAGTAGCCATAGAAGGACAGAAAGATTACTCAAACACAGAAGGACTTTTATGCAGGTTTTGATAAACATTCAAAAAATTTAAAAAAAATGAATATTCGAACTATTGAAGGGTTCAAGGGTACATTAATTCAGTTTATTAGTAAAAGAAGAGAAATCTTTGGTAAAGACAGGAAAGGAAGGGAAAATAAATTGACAAAAAAAAAATCTTATTCTGTAAGATAAAAGATGCAGAATAAATATATTCTGGTGCAATTTTACCTGGTTATTATTATCAAAACCTTAGTATCAACATGAGAGATCCCCCAAAACTGTTTACAAATAACAATAATATAACCAGGATTAAAGGAGATGCTTCCCTGAGTAGGACACATTCTCAAAATGAATATTTGAAAAACCTGCTTGCAAGAGCTACTACCTAAAAAAAAAAAAAAACAAAAAAAAACCAAAAAAAACCCCAAAAAGGCAGTGAAATTAATACTGTACTTAGAGCCTCAGACTCATATCACCCCCTAGATTGTCTAGAAATTTTGGGGCTAACACCTGTTAGCTAGTATATGCTAATAAATATGCTTGAGAAATCTTGTATAGACAAGGCAGTGTGTGTTTTTTCCGTGCACTAAGTTCACGTATTTAAATATTAGGCTTTCCTCTATGCTTTGTTATCCATCATAGCACTAGATCTTTTTGGCAAACTGTTTTTTCTTAATCTGTTTCAGTTCATATCCAAGCTCCCCAGCATGCTCCAGACTGTTTCATGATTAAAGGCTTAATACATTGCTCTTGTCATCAGTTCCATGCCCTAAAGCAACCCAGATCTACATTTTGGAAACAAGACCTATGCAAAATGGAAAGAAGACAGTGAGAAAATAAGAGCATAAAAGACCTCTCTTAAGGCTGAAGGGAGTGATGGTAAAAGGAGCAACTTGGGGGAACCCTCATGGTGAGATATGTGTTGTCACTCTTGATATTTGGAGACAGCCCAGAAAGGAACAGAGACTACTATTTAAACCAAGTGGCTCTGTTATTTCTCCTTGATCTCACTGTAAGGCTCATGCCTCAAAGTATATTCAACCCAACTGACTATCAAATATTTACTTTGGTCTAGATGCATGGTCAAGAATGCTTTTATATTCCATTACCTGTGTGCTAACACCTCTGCTTTTGACCATCTATTTGAACCTCATGATACCTTGTCTAAAGGGCTTGAAAATATTTGCATATCATTTTCCACTTCCTGGACCCTCATACTGTCCTATTCTTGCCTGGTCCCTTACAATCTTAGACGGTGTTTTACATAAATATTTTATATGGGTGAATATCTCTTTGCTTTCTGAATTCTTGTCATGGGCCTGCCCTGAGTTTTCACAGAGAAGTGAATATGAAAGAGCTTGAGTTCCTCTCCTCACACTGCATTTGTTTCACTTTCTCCTCTTTTCACTCACTGATTTAATCTGAATCTCTCTCTGAGCTCAAGTGTAGGGTTTCTGAGTTGCCAGTTCATAGGATGAAGACCTTGGTGCTGCTGGAGTATGCAAGCAATGAGGACACCCCATTAGATATCTTCCTGATCTGTGTCACTGGCTTTACCTTCAAGCATCCCTTCCTTTAATTAAATTTTTTTTCTGAAAATCTCATCAAGACTGTTCAGTGGTATCTACACAGGGTTTTGCATATAAAACTCTAGAATAAGAAAGGGCACTTCCCAGTTTCCTTACCATATGACTGAGCAAAATATTTCTGAGAATCAGTCTGTGGTGCACTACAAGATAATTTATTTATTTTTCCTTCCTGGCTCTAAAAGCAGAATGACTGCAGTCATCAATCGCACAGAGCTCTGACAGTCTGGCATGCAGCTCAGTCTGCAGCAACATGGGGCTAGCATGATTATTGTAGGGCAATTATTTATAACCTCAGCTGAGGGGTTCACAAACTGGAGAAGCAATGTAGAGAGGTGCAGACAGGTCTTGAAACAAGAGCGGAAATGTAATGCTAAAAGACATGGATGGTGTGAAAAAACCAAATGTGGATGGTGGTAAAAAAAGAGAAACTCTAGCGTTATGTCATCTGTGGATATATAAGTGTCCATCAGTTTGGATGACATGATGAGTGATACTAACTTTCCAAAAATGTGTCCTGTACTGTTTTCTGTAACTGCACTAACACAGAGGATCAAATCCCGTCACTTTGCAATTACTGATGCACTACAGTAGCTCCAAAACCTCTGTGTGAGGAAGGAGATCGTTCCAGACCTGTGTGCTGAACCTGCCCAGCCCTTTGAAAGCACATGCTGTGAGTGGCAGGGCCCATGCTGGCCTGAAAGGCAGGCTGCAATCTGAAAATTGGCTGCCCAGGGCTGCTACGAGTCCATGGCTAACCATCAACTGTCAGGCTGCTGGGTGGGGGTGGGGGCATTGCAGTCATATTATGAAAGTTGTTTATCCACTGATTATCAGCAGCAAGAACATACATGAAATAACAGCAGGCTTTTACAGAAAGAGCCTCTAAATTGCATTATGGTAACAGGCAATGCGCTTGTCCGTGGTTTGTGCTCCACAGAACCCCCTGAGTAAGTTAACTAAAAACAATCCCCCTCTTCTTTCAAGGCTCGATAAACACAGAATAATCAACACCAATTGAAACAGGAGTGGCAAAGTTTGGAATGTGGGAATTCTAGGGCAATAATGCATATGCAATGCTGGACACTCCAGAACCTAACTCATTCCCATACAGGTAATCATCAGCAGAGTACAGGCACTGCTACTCTGCAGTGCTGTCCTTTCACAGAACACTTTAGGTGTTCAGCAGGCACAAGCACAAATGCAAGCTTGAACTTACAGCTATCAGTTAGATAAGCCTTAAGTCTGTTAAAGAGGAAAAAATTGTGATGACAGCATTTTTCAGAATTTAAAAGATTTGTGCCACTACATAAAAGAACACATTTGTGAAAAGTTGCAGGGCTGGGCTGGATGACAATTCAAAAATAAGTAATTAGGAATGCAGGGCCTAATACTCATTTTCCAAGTAACCTCTCTTGTCTGCTCAGGACCAAGGCTATGTGTTTATATCAAATCTACAAGTTATTTAATTTGGATAAAATGGTATGTAATATGGAAGAACAAGATCTTCTGTTCTCATGTAAGATGCCCATAAAAAATACTACTACTTCAAAAAGAAAAGTTCTTCATCTTGTTTTCACTCCTGCTTTTTGGGTTCCTTTCCTCATCAAACTGGGAAAACACTTTATATTCTCTCACCATTATAACAAGAAACTATTAAAAAAAATCTTCTTGGCCTGGGTCAAACTTCTTTGACTCCCTTCTATATATGAAACTAAGCAAATGTTGGAGACACATACAACCAAAGCCCAATTCAAAATATGAAAGGAGTAGCAAAGCTTAGAAAAATAACTGTTACAAGGTATGTTTTCTGATTGTTTTCTGAATATTTTTTAATGTAATTTGAAGAAACTGGACCTATGGAGAAAATTACTAAAAAAATATTTTACATTTCCAGTCCAGTCAAATAAAATGTGCATGAGACATATGAAGAAAATGTCACCTGATATCCCCTGAAACATATGCAGAAAGTCTAGAGATAATTAATCTAGTGATTTATCACTATCCAGAGAAGTTCTGTTGTAACAAACAATAGTCCTCACCTGGGCAAGGCTGGTGAGCATAGAATACATTTGTAGTAAACTAGCATGTGTGAAAGGCCTTATAATTTTTTTTGTCCAATAATTAGTACTGAACAATTGATACTGAACTGTGTGTCCTTTTTCCTTGTACAGCTGGAAGAAAAATTAAGAAAATTAGTACCTTGTCTTTATAGCCATATGTTCCAGCATCTCATTGGTAAAAGGCACATAACAAATGTGAAGGAAGAAAGAGGCTTGGGGAGCCATGCACACAAAACCAGAAACCTCAGGAGTACATAGTCACTTTAAAACTATTTCAGATGTTTTGTTCATCCTGTTGCCAAGTGGATTCCCTAATGACAAATTAGCAATTTCTGACTGCTAGGATGATAAGCACTCCACTACAGATTCTAGAAGATATCTCCTGCAAAATCTAGCATTTAATCTGTCAGTCAGAGCTCAAAGTAATGTAATGTAAATGTAATACATCTGAGGCAGGCTGAGAAAACAGTTTTAGCCTCAGTGGAGTGTGCTAAAATGCTAAAAGAAGAGGAAGGTCGTGCTGGCTGACAGGATTTGTGAGAAAATGTTCAAGGATTGAGACTGTCACAAAGCATGTCTTCCCTGAATAAAATATTGCTGTGCAGAAATCTTCGAACTGATGCCTGGGGGAGGTCTGTGACATACAGTGGCATGGCCAGACCATGGCTGAGCTGAAGTTTCTTTTTAGTGCCTTAGTGCCCAGGTGTGCCTGTTTGTCTGGTGGATCTTGAAGATGCTGCTGCACTCTGGGGGTCTGACTGTGGGCCCTCTAAACTATGTGGTCTTGTTCTGAGAACAGAAGACCCTTATTGCTTAAGGTGAGTGTTTAGTATCCTAACATATAGGAATTAAGTCTAGGGGGAAATCCCTGAGACTCTGTAAACTCCCTGACATATAAATTATCAGTTATTTTAGTTACTGTTTTATGAGGCCTTACTGTCACAAGATGACACTATAAGGAGGATCTGTCAAGAGAAATTATGTTTGGACAACTTGCCTTTTCCAGAGTGACAGTAACAATAAACAATTTCTGATGAAAAAGTGGTAAATAACAGACTATCACAAATTCAACTCATCATATTTCCAAATTGGAGGTGGTTCTCTATAGGAAAATAAACACCAATCAGGTTTAATAAAAATGTAATGCATTTTAAACTTAGAACTACAGGCTAAGATATTTAGTTGCAAAAGTTAAGTCTTGATTGTTTAAGGACTAAAGAATAAAGATTTTGAAAATTAATTTGGGATGGATTAAGATTTTTTTGAAAAAAAACACTGAAAATTATTTTACATTTAATTTTGTTGAAACAGCATAGTAATGACTTCCTGATTTGGGTTATTTTTCATGTTTCAGCTAAGCACCTTTCATCAGTGCCATTCCCAACACCAAGCCTGATATAGTACTTCGTGGTCAAGGTGAAAAATTTGCCCTTACTTCTTTTAAAGCCTGTCTAGGACATTGATGATGACTGACCTTGAGAGTGTTGTAAAATATCCTTGTCCCAGGAATCATGGTTTTATGTAGAAGAGGTTTTACAGTGACTTCTGTGAGCCAGAGAGAAGTTTGATAAGAGGATCCATGTTTACCCCGAAAGAATTTTCTAGCAAGGTTGTTGACATAGAAACTAAGAAAGAGGGAAGGATAAATAAGAGAAACCTGCAACTGCCTATTCAATAAGCACTTTCTTTGTCTTTCGTGACCAATGAGTTAAGTGTAAACTTATGAGTTTTGCAGGAATGTATAAAAAGCATGCATGCTATCATAAAAACAAGTTTGAAACCTCCTGAAAATGGAGTGTGTTTCTTTGTATTTTCTCCATCTCAACTATGACAGTTTTGTAAGTACAACAACTGCATTCAGTTTTGATCTTTCTAAGAACAGATAGGATCCCGAGAAGAAACAGAAAAATATTTAAGAAACTTTATTTCCATGATAGGCAAAAGGCAGCTGGGAATGAGCCCAGGCCTGGGCACATTGTAGGAGAATGAAGTGTATCTGTTGGATGGAACGGGAGCTACACGGTGTCTCTCTCCAAACTACACAAACTGGCCATGAAGAAAGGCCTGGTCTCTTCTGACCTCCTACAAAATGGGAATGGAAAAAATGGGAACTGTTCTCTGAAGGAGATTCTGAGGAAGATAATAATTTTTTACTAGGCCATTCTTACATCACCAAGAGGTAGCTTGTGAAAAGAAGGAATTTTAGTGTTGGCTCTCTTGAAGATTTGATGTTAATATTTCAGCAAGAATAAGAAAAAAAGCGCTTCAGATCCCAGTACGCACTCATAGCTGTTTGCTAAATATAAAGGGCTCTGGAAACAGAGCTAAAACCACCTTGGTATACCCTGATACCTCAGGCCCTGCAAGAAAACGTACTCATCCATTTGGAGTCAAAAAAGCAATGATAAAGGAAAAGAAATAATTATTGTAATTTTTGTGCACTTAAGACTTTGCAACTATGCTCAGCATTTTAGCTGCTGGGAAATCATAGGAGTCGTGTCCTGTTGCTACCTTTTGCCTCCCACTGACAAACTGATTGCAGATTGATTGTGCTCAGTTTATCCTCACAGTTCATGCTCAATTCTTCCAGGGCATGCCAATGACAGCCCTCTCCCTAGGACCAGCACAGCCACTAAAAACAGACTCTGACATCTTTGTATGGCTTTTGTTTTGATTCTTTGTGTTCAGATTCAGAGCAGTAAACACGCAGAGAGACCCTGCCAGGTCCTTCTTCCAAGAACTATACTGTGTAACACAAAATGCAGTTCACCTGCAAAGCCCCTAAGGTCTTTCCCTCTGCAATGTTTTCTCTTGACTAGCTCTCTAAAAAGTCAATCCCATCTCAACTAAAATACACAGAATCAAAGATATGATGATCATGTCAAAGATATGAACCCAGAATGATACAAAATAAAGAAGTCACTAATGCAACTAATTTTAATAATCAACGTTTTCCAAATTATTTCTCATCTTTCTGAGTTTATCTTTTACTCTCCCACTTTCATGCAGGATATCTTTCATCACCTAGCTTAGCACTTGTAGCAACCAAGGTGGAAGTAGTAAGCCTGTGTCCCACTCCCCACATGAGCTCTTCAAGACCACCTTCCCACAGTCCTCACACCCAATGCAAGACAATTCAGTCAATAGTGCCTTAGATGAATTTCTGATACTGGTGGTTTGAGGATGAGAAGCAATTTTAACACTTCACAGGACTAGAAGAATAATCAAGTTAATCCACAGAATGAAGTGGATGTAAACATCAGGAAACAATCTCAGGAGAACAGCTCAGCATATCGTGAGAAGGGGGAGTGAAATGGCAAAAGCTGTTCTAGTAAATTTCTATTTACTGGCATGCTGTTGAGCAATAGCCTCAGTAACATGGTGTGTATTTCTACTCACAAACTTAGATGCTCACACGTATGCACAAAACCACAGAGGAGTCCGCTTGAATCTGGGTGTGATTTGCAGGTGGTATTCGGAAAGGGATAAATATTGTGAGGATCAGTTTGTGAGATTTCACAGCACCCTCAGCAGCAACTTAGAGCCAAATCTATTTAAAAACAGTAAAGGCAGAGAAGTGAAGTTGCCTTTGGTTGTGATGTTTTTCTCTTTCCCGTTGTAGCTTCCTCTTTCTCTTCACCAGCTCAGCACTGCTGGCAGCTTTTTATAAACCACGATTCCTACTGCTGTCAGCTTGTTTGGAAACTACATGGTGAGCTCAGTCCCGCAGCTACTGCTGTGGGTTTGTGTTTCATTGCAGGCCGGATTTGCTCTAAATTCTGTACCCACCACCATAGTTTTGATTCCAAACACTCAAAATGCTCTGTATATTGAAAAAAAATTCAGTTCAAAGAAGAATTTTCCACTAAATATGCACAGTTATGTAGCATAAGCTAGAAGTGGAAATGCAATCTCCTGAATACATAGTAAAAAACTTCTGCACAAAGTGACAGCCTCTGGAAGGTTAAACTGTGGCAGGGTAGGCAGTAGTACTGGATGATTGTAGGCTGACAGGAATCTGCACTGAGCATGCAACGTGATGTCATGACCAGAACAATAGCTGTGGAACAAAAAGCAATTTTAAGATTTTTCTTTTTGAGGAATCTTTAAAATTCCTCAGACAGCAGACACCTCAGTCTCCACCAGAGATAGGGTGGATAGGTGAGTAGAGCGCTGTTCAGAAAGATTACGATTACAGGAATGATTAGGAATAAAACAGTAAAAATGTTTTCTTTAGTCATGGCACCAAGGAGAGATTCCTAGCAAAGCAGGCAGAAGCAAGGGGAAGGAGCAGGAGCAGGACTGAGGAAACTAAATGGGTTGGGGTAGTGAGATAAACAGCACCTGCTCTCCTAAAGTCTTTGTACTCTGCCTGCTACTCCAGGGACAAACTTTGCCGCTGGTTTACTGGAGAAGCTGTTGGGACAGACATGTTCTAGTTTTTCTCACCACAGTAGAGATCCTACAGCCCGTTATGGACTGGGGGATGATGGCAAGATCTTGGCTGGGGACAAATGGTACTCGGAAGAAAAGGTAGACAAAGAAAAAAAAAATAAAGAGGTACCTCTAGATCTCAGAGTTTAAAAATATTTTTACTTGTAGGTCTCTAAAATTCATCTATGTAGGTGCAACCATGTGTGCATTTTACAAGGCCAGCTTAAGTCCACTGAAAAGATTGTTGTTTTTTATATTTCTCTCAGATTCCTTAGAAATGCTTCATTGACTTGCAAAGGCCTACAGACCATGAGCTGAAAAATCCTTAAATACTGAGTGGAAAATATAGGTCTAAACTAAATACTTTTACCGGTTAAACTGGGTTTATTCTGTATTACTGGATTAAAGGAAAACAACAGTTTTGGTAACACATGCTGCAACTGTAAACTATGTTAAATTTTGTAACTGTTTAAAATACACAATCCAGTACTTTAATTAACTTTTAAAGGCTTCGTAAATAGGTGAGGTCTGTGACTGAAGAGACAAGAAACTTGAGAAAGTGCAGGGGCATGAGAGTGGCAACAAGGTTACTGCAGAAGAGTTGAAGCTTCATTCATCAGCAGAGCATATTTTATCAGCAGCTTTACCTGTATTTGCCCATGCTGTACATAACTACATGTAGTATTTCTAGTAGAACTTTAAATATCTCAGTCTCTCATGTTACCAGTCACAGAGGGTCACAGTGGTTACCAGCAAGACCCTCACTCAAAAGAAAAAGCCATTGAGAAAGTCTGTCCCCTTCTCAGCTGGCAGGAGTCCTGTAATCTGAGTTATAAATACTCAGCCATGGCCCTGTTTTGGTGTCTCTCCTCTGTCTCCTATCATCTCCTACTCAGAAAAGAACCATTTCCCTTTTCTTAATGACCACTGAAATCATTTAGGGAATTTCCAGCACATGGTGTGCAGATTCTGATTCACTTTGACCCCAGAAAATGTTTAACTCCTTGTGGTAATTATTGTGAATTGATCCAGTCCTACAAATGAAGATACCCCAAGTTCCTCTTTCCCTTTTCCCCACTCAGCCATATACAAGCACTTTGCATTCAAAGCATTCTGCTCCTCTGCACCCCCCTTGCCACTGCACTGAAATTCTTGTCATAAAACATTAGGCTCTCCACATGGTTAATTTATTCAGATTTGTGACTGTTTCTTCTCCTAAAACAGGAAGATAATTTCATTTTTTCTCATTTTCCAAGATCCATACCTCTTAGTTTACTCTTCTGTAACATTCTTTAACATACTACCACTAATATAATATGGTCAAAACAAAACCTCTTGGTTTTCCTTCTCCCTCCTTCTATTAGCAAAACTATTGTAAGGCTTGCTGTCCTTGAGGGCTGTCTCTGACATTATGCCAATCTACACAACCAGGCTTTATCAAGGATGTGCAGCTTCCTCTTGCAGAACACCTGTAAGAGGAAAAGTTTTCACTTTCCTTTCATTGCTTAAACTCTGCCCACCAATGACCTGAAAAACAACAGTCTCCTTCTATCTGGTGTTCCTGGCTTCAGACTCTACTTTTCCTTTCTCTCTCCATTCTAAGGGGGAGATGAAATCATTGTTCAAAAACTTTCTGTTGTATTTCTCCACTATTTTCCTTTAAATGATCCCATCAAAACCAAATTTTGATGTCCTTTTAAGAACCTTCACACAACTATTCCCCCCTAATATTTCTTTCTTTAATGTGCAATATGTTATGTGATTGTTTAATGTTTGATGTAATACTTCTGGCGCAACAAAAAAAAAATTAAATAGAGTTCAGTACAGTACCTACTGTACTGTAGATAGAGCAAACTGCTTGCATTCAAATGACAAGATTGCAACATTAGAGGACCAAGAGACACAATCGTGCAAACAATAGGAGGGAGAAAATAAAGTATCAACCCACATATTATTAGCAGAACAACTTTGCAAAAAACATAGTACTAAAAAAATAGAGCAAAACAACTGCAATCAAACAAAAATCTATCAACACCTTCAATGGGCCTGTAGTCTTTACCTGGCCGATGTAGCATGTGTCAAAGCAGTAAGCAAACTTTGTTCCTAAAGAAAGGTAGAGCTTAAGATGGAGCTACTTATCTCTAGGCTGTTAATTTTTCCAGATTAGGTAAGAGTTTCAGCTTTTTACCAAACCCTGCAGATTTCAAGACACCTGAAAAAAAATCACAGGCAAAAAAGTAAAAATGAAGACTGAATAATCTATTTGCATGTGACTTATTTAGTAAAGATGGTCTAAGGTCATAAAAGAATGCAACATGATGTATTGTAATTAATTAAAACACAATTTTGCTAATTGGTAAAAATTTTCTACAGATAACATACTCCTGAGTGTGTCATACACAGCTGCCTAGTCACACACAAAAAGCTGTGACCTTTGGCTTGCATGCTTCAGCTCTTATGCAGCCAAAAGACCATGGGGAGGATGTAAGCCCAGCACTCTCCCAGTACTTCAGTTTCTCTGTCTGTGCAACATTCCAAGCACAAAGTCCTTGCCAAAGTGGTGACAAACCCACCAGCTACCTAAGCACGCTGATTTGTGAACAGTGTTGTTCTCCTTACAATTCTGAGAGATTGCTAAGTGGTATAATCCTAATAAGATGCAAGCCTGGAAAGTGTTGTTAACATTAGGAGAGCAAGACTAGGTACAGCTGAGCTTTCAGGACAGAGCTGCTGCCTAAATATCCAAATGAAGCTCCACACAGCAAAGATGTCTCTGACACAGCTTGGCAGAGGTCACTACAGACTCAGGGTAAGAATCCTCTCCAATGGTGAATGTAGACCAACAAAATAGTTCAGATCATAAGACCACTTCTAAAATCAATATCCTGATCCTTCCCACTTACTACACTTTACATCCCACAGCAGTATTAGGATACATGAACTGGTTTATTTTCAGATTAAACTGAAGATGTAGCTCAGGTCTCCAGCTGCAAATGGGAATTCCATGGCATCAGACTACAATCAGTCTGAAGTGACACCTTGTCAAAAGAAATAGGGGGTGTTTTGAGCCTCCATCAGCAGCAAGTATTTTTCTCTACAAATATATTCTTCTCAAGCCAAATCACAGATTCACCTTAACCTTATGACTTAATTTTTACCATTAATGTATCTGATTTTTTGGGGGGTGGGGGGGAGGTGGTGTGGAGGTGAGAGGGAAGGTAACCTCTATTGGACTGCAGGTTCTTTATGAAGGGATGATAGACAATTCTCCCTTCACCCTCCTGATACTACTGACTGTAGGTAGGATGTACACTGGATGTAGACTTCAAAAGTAGATGGTTAAAGCAGTCTTCCATGTTAATTGCTTGAAATTATACTAAGATTTTGAGAAATTGGATGACAATAAGTGAGCAGAAATGTGTACATTGAAAATCTGTTACCCACAGAATGCAGAAGATCATTAAAAACCATATAAAATCTTATAGTTATTTGAAGATGCCATAAAACCCAAACAAGTTTTCCCAAATACAGTAGATAATAAAATGCAGCTGACATGTAAACAGATCTTAAAGCCATATAAATTGCCAAATAGAGATTTTCTTCTTTGCTGAATTCTGGTTTATTCAGAGTTTAAAAGTTACTCATCAAATGAAAAAATAAATGCTTTTCATTTCTGTAAGTGATTGCATATCATAATAGTTCTTAAAATATCCATGAAGTTTTCTCTTCCTCCAAATGAAAGTGGTTTTCTCCATTCTGATATGTATGGAGTCTAGTCTATGCTTGAAAATCTTTGACAATATATTGAAGCTAGTTAAAAACTGATGTTTTAATTACATTTTTATGACATTTCCCACTAGCAAAAGTCTTTGTACAGATGCTGGTTCATAAAACTCAGGAACTCATGAAAGCTGAACAGTGAAAAGCACTTTTTTGCAAGTACAAACTGCATCAGCTCTGGGAAGGGATACCCACCTAGAGAGGAAAAGTCTTTATTCAAGTATAGTCATGCCAATAAACCTGTGAGTATCATAAGGGAACATCAGTGAGTGATACTACCACAGTAGAAATGGGAGCACATTTTTCAGGAGAGTCTGTAGTTAGACTATTAAAGTTCCTAAGGTGCAGATCAACATGAAAAAAAGAGGTAAAAAATTCTTTTTAGTCAGAATTTGCAGCAGCCATCTTCTGCCTCCTACTCTCTCACATCAAGATATGCAAAGATATTTCAACTCATATCTTCAACTTGGTAGCAGTGCATGCAACAAGCAGCTATCAAGAGAGGACTGTCCTCCAGACCCCACAGGTTCCACAGTCAGAGACCCATTTCATCTCAATGGATAGCAAATGCTAAAGGATGGTATGCAAGACCTACAAGCCATATTAGGTCTAGATGAAAACAAGTTCCATGCTAAAACATAGTACTGTGAAGAATATGGAACACACAGGGGGATTCCTTGCTTAGAGGTGTTGTCTTTCTGTTACAAGAAAACTCAGTAGCAGAATCTGTGTAAACACCTATTTCTGATTAAAGGACTACAGAATGAGTGATGTTGTCTGTGGTTTTAGTAGGGGGAAAAATTACCTTCCAAGCACCAAACAGGGTTTGAGGTGACGAGACATCTCTGTGATGTGGCTGTTAGATGAAACCCTTTTGCTTTGGTAGTTTGTGGTTAGAAATAGCTTAAAGAACAAATGGCTAGAGGTAGGGCAAGAAATGCTTCAAAAAACTGCACACAGTGAGGTTATGCTTAGTGGGAAAATATTCATATGAATGTTTAATGTTATCAGAAATTATCTTTCAAAAACTTAATCCTTCAACTTATCAGTTTTTTCTCTAGGTCTCAAAATTCCATTTTGGAGAAGGATCCCCACCCTAATTCAAAAGCATTTTTAAAGGTCAAAATACACTCTGAGTAGCAGTTCACATCACATACCTCTGGAAATCAGTTTGCTACTACACAACTGTTTTGTGACTTCATCTATCTTCTTCATGTAAATCATCTAATAAGGCAACTGCAAGGATCTGGGGGAAAATTATCACCTCTAGTAGGCCTTGCTTTAGGGGTGAGGAGATTCTGTTCTTACAGATGATGAAATACCAGTTCTATGCAATTGTGAGAAACTAGTCTGTGTTGAACTTCAGCAAGGTTGTTACTAGTGATGTTCCTATACAAGTGTGATAAACAAGTGTTTTACTTCACTTTGAGCATTTCCATTTATGGAGATACCCTCTTTCCTGGGAAGATTATTCAATTGCTGGACTTCCTGCTCGTCCTGGAACTTTATGGCATATAATTTAGTTTTGATTCAGCATACAGAGAATCAATTTAGTTCTTTATATTGATTGCCTAGGTGCACTTACAATTACTGTATGTTTGGACCTCATCGATAATGTTGGCAATCTAGCATTTCCTGAGTGCAGTAAGGCTAGTGCAAAATATCTGTCCTTATTAGGCAATTTCCTGTGCTAAAAGTCAGTACAGAAATGTCCTCCAGCCTATGGAATATAGTTTCATTCCACTTTAGTAGAAGCCTCTCTGTATAAAACACATGTTTAATATTTACAGAAGCTGCTTAAGCTATCTTTCAGTGTGCAGTGAATCAGATAGCATATCTTCTTTGTTCTGAATAGCCTTGTTAATAGACACACAATTTCCACAATTGCTTTTATCACCTATTATTCAATTACCCACTGTAAGATTTGTGTGTTCACTCCCTTCTCCTCTGTTTGCACTGAATTTTATCATCAGGGTGTTACTTTGCTTCTCTCGTTTTCCCCCAGGTGGTTTGATCACTTCCAGGCTGGTATCCAGGGGGAGACTTGAGAACCATCTCAGAAAGAGAAGTGGACTGTTAAGCAGCTTGCTTATTCCCAGGCTGAAGTCAAGAGTTCTTGGTATGAATTAAGGAAGAATTAAATGCTTATGTATCAACTAATGCTGATGAAATCCAATCTGAGGCTTCAAGAGTTAATATCCCATCATGTTCTTGATATTATGCCATTGCTAATATGGTTTGCTCATGGAGTTCCTGAGGGTGGGGAATGAGAGGAACTTGTGAGTGGCCTCTGGTTTTACCAGTGTACAAGGGAGGAAGTCTGGAGTGGCTGAAATTCCCCCTTGCACACAGATCCAGGTGAGTGGTAAGCAGGCTGCTTTCAAAAGCAGAACCTGTGGCACATGGGCATAGACTGAAGGGGAACAAACCAGACAAAGAAACTTCACTTTTCCAAGACATTAGTAACTAACTTCAAAGCAAGGCATGTTGCAGAATGAGAGCTCTCTCCCCTTGTAGCCAGGCCCCATCCCCTACATCCTGCCCCACTTGCCTCTGCCACTGCCAGAAGCTGCGGATGAAGGGCATTTGTCCAGCGCAGCCAAATGGCAGCAGAACAGTGGGGTGAAGAGAGGGGAGAAAATCAAGTGAGCAGAACTAACATAAAATCTCTACAAGGTATTTCTGCACCTGACACTTTGAGCAGGATTTTCTATAAATCTTGTTATCTATTCACTCTTAAAGGCACTCAGGACCTGAAGGAGGTCATTATGACAGACATGTAATACTTTCTCCTTTTCCCCACTCACTTTCTCCTTGCAGGAATTATAAAACAAAAGAGTTCACAAGAAACAAATAAGAGGACAAAGTATCTTTCACTGAGTTTACTCTCGTGCAAAGCTGATGACAAAAGTCTCATGGGCATAACTTCAGTGTTTTGTAAAAACCTAAGGCTGTGTATTTGAAACTGCATACTCTTTTTTTCCTACCTGCTAAGTATTGCCACATAATTTCAACACTGGACTATTATTAACAAGTCTACGCCACTGCTCTGGTCTCACAGAAGTTGTCAGGACCGTGTCTATGATCTGTCATTAAACCTGAGCAGCACCATGGTTCTGGTTCACGTGCAGTGGGAAGCACACAGCCTTCCCCAGTGCTCGTTGTTGATCGCAGGCTCTGGGCTGCTGGTTATACAGCAAAGCACCTGTCCATGGCTGGGGCAGACTTCCTGCTGCAGCGCCACAGCTCCCTGAAATGAGATTTATGCAAACTGGCTCAAGTGTGATGTCACAGCGCACTGATAGACCCAAGGCCTATCTGCCTTCTACAGACATTTGATGAAATCAGGAACTTCGCATACAACTCGGGAAGAAGTTCACCTCAGAACCTATTAAGGCAAACTATGAAAACTTGTTAGGGTCCTCCTGTCCTGAGATCCACCACTGCTGAGGGACTTCACAGAGTCCAAGGATCTCACTTTTTTCTTTTTTTTTTCCTTTTATTTTTTCTTTGTTTTTCCTTTTTTTCCCCCATTTTTTAAATATGACTTTTTTCAAGTCAGTTATTCTGGATGTTTGAAAACTGAATTAAGAAAAATTCACTCAGGAGTTGGCTGAATGTTGCAAGCTTGCAAGATGGAAGGATTTCCCCTTATTCCCCCTGTGAGTATATGGATTTATTTGTAATATGGATCATTGGGTTCAGAAGCAAAAGGCAAAGTAAACCAGGTTTTGTTATTTGAGAATATCTCTGTTTTGGTCTGTATTTGTAATGCCAGGAAGTTTGGCTTAGGTCAATATATAAAACTAGTGACAACACTGCAATGAAAGGGAAATTAACATTTCCTCCCCAAACTTGTATCTGATTTTGATCTCCATTTGTTTTCACAGATTAAATGTATGGTATTTTTGTACAGGGTGTTTATAGCAAGTCAGTAAATCTCTTTTCTTCAGTGCCACCTACATCATATAAAAGCCGTCTTTCTTCAGATTGTAATTCTTACTCATCTGAAGTCTCTGACATAGTTTATGTATTTAACTGTCTACTAATCTGTGAGAGAAGAGTTGTTGAATGTTGATTTACGTATTGCAGATTTTAGGACTCTTTGTGTTCTTTTCAATGATGACATTTTAGTTTTTAACTTAATCTTTTCTTGAATTCTTCTGAATTCACTGGCTATGAAAAAGCAATTGGCGAATGGGGAAAAAACCTACAGTCCTTATTTGAGTCTTTCTATGTTTTCTCTAAGATATAAATTTTTCTGTGTGCTTATGGGGCAGGTCTGTTCTTTCCTTAACTCTGAAGCATTGTTGCACTGCTGTAATTTATCGTCCAGTGAGTTAAAAAATTATTATTTATGAAAAAAAATGTCACTAATCTGTTGTTCAGAAACCAGGCTTAATGGGAAATCTCTAAGCAGAATGGGTAGAAGAGGCCTTAATTAGATTTCATTAAGTTTGTAGAAGCTGAAGAGGTGTCAGATAAGGTGGTTGACTCGGCTTTTTATGTGGTAGGTGGCTTACAGTAATTGCTAGACATGTATCAGAGAACAGAAAGAGACAATACAGATCCAAGGGTTTTTTAACAAAAAATTGTATCAAGTCTTGGTTTTGTCTTGTCCTATTTCATGAGGACTAAAGAAATTTCCTATCTTCCATCCAGAAAGATTGCCCTTTGAATTCCTGTCATGTTCGGAATTCACGATGACTGAAAGTATTTATCTGATTTTTGGGGGAGACCCTTTATTTTCTCAGTTCATCATCAGTGCCCCTGAAATCACCTATCTACCCAACGGGTGAGGAGACTCTAAAAATATTTTTTTTTCTTAAATACACATATATTCCCAATGGGTTTTCTATAAGTGCAACAGAATAGAAATCTGAATAGAAACCAAGAAAATAAAAATGTATATAGAGATTTATAGAGATTTCTCAGTATGTTACTTTATGTTATTTCTCAGTATGTTTGGCTTAAAAAAAAAAAAAAAAAGAAACACAAACCTTGTCCTTAGCTACCCCAGAAAACTGCATCTCCATTCAAAAAAAAAATTGTTAATTTTCTGTCCACCCATTAACTTCTAGCCCAGTTTTCTGCCTTTTTTTTTTTTTTTTCCGCATTGTATTCCAGGACATATGTTAAATAAACTGAGTGAAATCTAACACGGTTTGGCCCATATTCTAATTTGTGTTGCAGTTAATAATCTGTCTGAACTGTGTTCAGATGAGTGATACAACTAGCGGTGAAAACACAATTACATCTCACTGAAGCACTAGATGGGGCAATTTGGTTTTTTTGTTTTGTGATTAAACTGTCAAAAAAATAATAATTTTGTGTTTGTACTTTCAAAAATTGCTTTAAGTGCAATTTGAGCACTGCCAGCTAGAGTCCTACAAGTCTGTCTCCTGGGACTTTTTCAGTGGGGAGACACAAGCCTGTTTCTAGGCAGGGGTTGCAGCAACACTTCCCTCCTCCACCCCTCCCCGTTCAGTTGAGGGTGGGTCAGTAACTGCTTTCTCTTGCCTGTGCTAAGCAATTCTTATCCCTCTGTTGGAAAACACTGTTTAAATTGTTTGGGAGTACTGCATCGTCCTCTGAAGATGAGAAATTTTGTGGGGAAAAATTTCTGCAGACGGGGTCTGTGTCTTCCAGTGCTTGACAGAACTCAGTTGTGTTATGGGTCAAAACATTATTAAGTCAAACACCTTTGCCTGAAGAGGGTTCCAGTTTTATATGAATCCTTAAGTAACCACCTGTAGAAATCACAGCTTTGAATGAAGTATTTTTGCATGAGGACAAAAATGCCCCACAGAAGTACTCTGTTCCACATAACTGCACTGTCAACACGGTCCAGTGAGGCTGGCCCAATGAGTAATCATGCTAATATTTTTACTCATCTTTTCTAAAATAGTTATACTGTAATTTTTTTCCAAGGAAATAAAGTTAATCTTGGCCTTAAAGCTCGTCTCAGCAGCACATCACTGGAAATTGTCTGAAGTATTTTTGAATCACATGCCAGTGAATAGTTATATCAAGATAACAAACAGATCAGCATTTAGTGATTTTACAATTCCCTGGAATTATCTGACAAAGTCTTGGGGAGTAACAAGATTTTCAGACTGCTATTCAGCTGAGTCCAATGTGTCTGTCTTACCCAATACCAGCTGAGCTTTCTCTGACTGGTTTTGTGGCTTTTCCCTTGAGTTTCAGGGCAAAGATGGAAGTCTGAGGCCACTCTTCATTTATCAAAGTCTGTGACAGAAAGTATTGTTTGTTGACCTCTTACTTGAGGGTAGAATACTGTCTTAGATAGTGTACTGCACCTCATGGCATGCATGAAAGGAGAGACCAACTTTAGACCACAACTATGGGATATTAACAAAGCTTTCAGTCATTCTTTTACATGGAAACAACCGATAGAACAAATGGCCATTGACATCAGTTAAATATTAAACATAAGTTATTCTTTGCTTTTTGTCAGGAGTAACAAAACAGTTCAGTGTCATGGAAGAGCTGTCAGTAAGATGATGAAATGGGTGTGGGTGGGGAGGTTCCTGAGAAGGACAGGGCGAGTGGGTAAAGATTGACACAACAGGCAACAGCAGTACATGGTGAAACCTCTCTAATTAGAGAAAACATTTCTAAAGAAACTTTTCAAAAAAACTCCAAAACAACAAGCCACCCCCCAAAAAAACAGAAAGCAATTAGAAACATGTTATTGAAAATAGCCTCTCTAATAAACAGAGGGAAATATCCCACTTCCCCATAGGATAATCAGAGAGAATACATGCTGTTCTATGTCCTTTAACCACCATTGATTGAGTTTATGGTAAGTAGACTTTGAAATATTTAGATACATCTGGCCATGTTAGTTACTGTGCTCTTGAAGATCAGACACCAATATAGAAAGCAGTGGCACTACAAGTCCTTTGTGAGGACAGATTGGTCCAGTTGCATGAGTTAACAAGGATATACACATATGTGTTTTATCAAAAGGATCACTAGACAGGAAACAAATCCAAGGACAAAAATTCCAAGAATCCATAATAAAGAAATTTTAAGCCCCAGACTTTCAAACCAGAGTTTATAGTACCTCAATGCCCTGTGTAAAAAATGTTTTTAGGTGTTGAGTATCTGCAACTCACTCTGCAGTCCATCAGATCTGTAAATATTGAGGGAATCATTGTTTAAAGAGTCTATTTAACACACCTCCTTTTAGCTCTGGTCATTGAATATGCATCTGAACTGTAAAAGTAGCTTTTGAATGGTAAAATACTTCATTCTCAGCTGTCAGACTGTGAAACACTATTGCCTGTTAATGTATATTGGTGTGAAGTGGGGGAGTTTGGAAACTGAGAGAAGACAACAAAAGAAAAGCACAATTAGGAAAAGCCAAATTTCATGCCTAAAATACGTATTGTTTACCCACTTTTGGACTGATGCTTGGCCTTCCTGCCAAGCTATACTTCTGTAAAGATATGAGTGATAGATGCCTTATTGTATCAGTGGAAATTTTAGCAAATTAAGCCTAGACTGACAGGATACTGATTTCTTTCAAAATTAGTTTACTTTTAGCTAAATAGTTATCAGTGTTTAAAACTTCAATGCATTTAGGTATTAACTTCTTAATAATTTCTATCAATTTCTAGTATTTTAATTGAGAAGAAACAGAGATTTTTCTTTCCAACAATGTACATTTATATGACTTTTTAACCTCTGTATTTCCCAACTAGTATGATATGCATTTTCCATTTAGATGCTGATATTTCCCCTTTCACAGAACATCAATGCTTTCCTTTGAATTCTAGTCATTTATAATATTAATCATACATTTAGTTTTTAATTTATAATATAATAATTTATAATTCTGAATATGAAGGCATAAGTTTATATATTTAACAGGAAGCATATATTTAGGGAAAGGATATGAGGGAGTGGGATGAACTAATTTGCAAAGGTAATGAAAACGAGAAATTCCATTCAGAACTTTATCCTCAAGAAAGCAAAATACAGTCTCATTACTTTTTCTTGTCAGAGATCGGAGTACAGCAAAGGTGGAAGGAATGAAGATGAGTAAATACATATAACCACAGAGAGAACACCAAGAAAATGCATAGAGAAAAAGCAGAAACATTGAGGAAATGCATGCTGTACTGACTTTTTGACCACTCCCCTGAAATCTGGAAAACAGGTTATACTTCCCATTGTATCACTGTGTGAATAAAGGGCCATTCTGTGGTAATCACATAGATTTGGAAAGGGAGACTGTACCTACAGTACAGCTCTGGAGACCAGAGAGGGGTCCCATCACTGGCATTCCTGTGTGGATGCAATTAAATGATGACTTGTCCCTTTTCCTAGTCTTTCCCTCAGAAAGCCTTTATTGTGAGTTTTCGTCTTCTCAAGATTTCCCCAAAGCAATTATCCACCACCACCGCTTCTATTTGGAGCTTGTAGCCAGGTGATGGATTTTCTCCTGAGGCTTTAAATATTCCATGTATCTGACTCCTAGTTAGTGTGTGTGCTGAAAGTCACAAAGTTTTAGACAATCTTATCAGTGCCTTTTAATGATACACTAATAGAACACATGGCTGCTGCTGAGGGTTTACCAAGTTCCAAAGAAATTTCTGAAGGTGTTTTGTTGGGTTTTTTTTTTGGTATGTGTTCTAACATCTTAATCCTCAGAAAGGGACAATTTTTAAGTCCACAAATTCCAACAGAATGAACTGAAGGAGTTAACCAGAAGAATTAAAGAAACCAGAAAAAAAGTCCTTTATTTTTGCTAGCTGCTTATCTACCACCTCCATCTGGATTTTAGTGGCAGCTGCTACCTTAGGTTTCATTTCTCAAGCAGTCTAATGGATAAGAAATAGAGAAGTTCTCCTGTATTTCTGTCATGCTGTTACCACAGCATAAACTTTAAAAATGCAGATGTTCCAAAAATGTGACAGGTTCATGGAGGGAAAGGATTTGGGACATACAGATAGGCATATGAAATATAAACACAAGAAATACACCTATCATGTAGTTATCGTGTTTTTTTAAATATTTGTCCTTCAAAGTTAGTTATGATGGAGTCATTAATAGAATTAAAGTGTTTCTATTAACATCTAGAAATACTAGAACTAATTTCCTTTCCAAAAAATGTCAAGAAGGTGGTTGAGTTCTCCTTTACTGTTGACTGTGCAAGAATTTGTTTGGATTGAAAGGAAATACTGTAACAAACTTAACTGGACTAAGGTTTAACAAAACCCCATGACAGACACTGTCTTTCTCTAACTCTTCATTCTGGAAATAAACAAGAAGGAACATTAAATGAAGCAACAATACTGTGCACAACTAATAATAAACAACTTTTATTGTGACAACATAAGATCTTAATCACTATTCAAATTGGAATACTAGGTCTGAGGAGGAGGAGAAGTGGGCAAGTTACCCTATGTCACCTGTTTAAAGAAGATAGAGAGGACTTCAGTTCTACAGCTAAGCATCCAACAGGTCACAACTCACTATTTGCCCCACATTTGGACTTCTTAAGTCTTCACTGGGTGTATCTAAAAGCCCTGTGCAGTTGATTTAAACCAGCAACCATTTAGAGATCACCTTGGACAGTAACTGAGAAAGAAAATGTATTTCTGCTCTCTGTCAGTGTCACTACCTTCCAACAGAGTGCCACCATTTAGTCAGACCTTGTAGAAACAATCAGAATAATATGTTTAGGCAAGACAAGATTCTGCTTTCTCTTTTGTATGCAGGAATAACAACAGCAACAGCAACAACAATTATTATTATTATTATTATTATTATTATTATTATTATTATTAT
>VZRH01002618.1:167430-287029 GCA_013397555.1 Urocynchramus pylzowi
CCTGCCTGGTGTCACTGGAGTGAGTCCTGTTCCTGAAATCAGGAGCATTCCAGGTGTGCTGGGAGTGCTAGGCTGCATTAGTAATAATAATTAATAGCAACAGCAGAAAATATAATAATAACAATGTAACATAATAACAACAACAACTATTATTATTATTATTATTATTATTATTATTATTATTATTATTATTATTATTATCATCATCATCATCATCATCATCAATAAAAGAAAATGTCTGTTACCACCAAAGAAAATATTTCACCTTTACTTGTGCCTTATATCTACAACAGCTCTAAAGCAGTATCCTCACAAGGCTGGAGTGTGGGATACAAGGGATTTCTGTATTACAAATGGACAAGTTCTGCTACACAGGCTGGGTCTCTTTTCTACTGGGATTACTCTTTTTTTTTCTCCCCCCCAAAACCAGTGTTTGGCGCCACGCATTTTATTTCTGCTGATTCTGTAATAACTTGAAGTCTCCCCTTTCTTTCCCTAAGCAATATAAAATGGGTTGGCATCAGCCCTTCACTAACTATATGAATAATTTGGAAAGGATTTGTGTAAACTTACTGTTCTAAAAATTCCTCTTCTTTTTACAGCCCTCTGAAGATATGGTACCCTATGAGTCAGACCTCTACCGACAGCCCCATGACTATTACCAGTATCTCAACAGTGATGGAGAGAGTCATGGTGGTAAGTCAAAACATATCTCTTTGGAGCATAAAGTCTCATGGGTTACCACAGGAAATGGATTTAGGACATACAAGAAAATAACACATTTATTGCTGTGATCTATAATGTATAGGAACACATTTTCAAATCAGGAACAAAACTTATTTTATTAATAATATTATATTACTATATTATTTGTTCCAACCCAGCAACTGCAACATGGTTTCTCTGAAAGACCATTTTAAAAAGCACTCTGTGATGCAAGGAGTTCCCAGGAAAGTGAGATCTCATTATCTCTATCCTTCATTATCTTTATTGTGTTTTTATTTTCCTCTGCAGATCAAAAGCATTCAGCTTGCTTCTCAACTTTTTAAGAACATGGATTCACAACACTCTATTCCTCTTCTTGTGTTCCTATGTCCAACTCCATTTCACTTAGGTCCTAGATAATCTATTTGTGCTTAGGTTTCTTTGGTATTTAGCCTTTTTTCAACTCCATATATTTTTCTCTTTTCTTTTGATCTCTACTGCATGCTGCCACACCTAACTCTAACTTTCACTCTTCCTCCAGTACACCCAAGTACTTCCTGTCTCTAAATCTAGGTAAAACTTCCTTGTACCTTTTGTACGTAAACATAACTCAATGCAAAACTGCTGTATGATTATTTATTTATTTATTCCTTCAATTTATCTATGTGATTTCAAAGCTTTGGTGTCTATATTTTGATGTTGTCTGGGCACTGGACTCTAAATCAATGCAGGGGCAAGAGTCTTGTTTTGTGAATTTTGTCTCCCGTGCAGTACAATGGTCCCGCAACAGCCCCCTGGAAATACCGGAGTCAATATTGACTCAGGAATGAAAAGCACCGTTCTACTCTGCCACTGGTGGCAGTCCCTGCAGGTCCTGGAGTTTCCCTGAAAGAATCCCACTGATATAGCAACTAGACCCATTGCTGTTATAATTTAAGACATGAACTAATCATAGCACAGCACTGTTTTGTGGCAACAAAAGAGCAGTGAGTTACTGAGCAAGATCGCTCTGAGCATTTAGCTGAAAGGGATTCCTACCTAAATTTGTTTTCTACATTTCATTCAGAAAACACCTATGATATTCTTAACACCTGAAGACAAAGAATTAATTCAGTTTTTATAAGTTATCTCATGGCATCTGTCAAGTCTCATTAATCAAACTCAGCTAATTCCACATGGAAATTCAGGGTTTTTACACTATGCCCCGTACCTGTTTGCACACTCATAAAACAGGATAACATTCATTATCTCAAAAGGCAATTGTGACAATTAAACAATAAATATAAAAGATGCCATGTAGAAGAAAGCACTGGGAAATAACTTTTCTGTCATTAAGTCTAGGCTGCTTCAAGCAAAAACTTCCCTTTATCTTTCATAATCTTATCACCCCATCTGGTTTACTGCCCATTTTTCTACTGAAAGGCTGTTTCTAAGATACATTTCTCAGATCACTAGCATGATTTTACTCATCATAATGAATACAACAAAAACTGGATAGTGACCTATATGGGTTATAGCCTAAGCAGTACCTAAACATGCACCTTAAACAGAAATTTGTCTGTTCCTAAAGTTGTGCTGCACTTGTCCTAAAGACCCCAAAAACATATTTTTAACTCCTACAGTAAGTGCTTATGGAAGAGGCAACCTAAACCCAGCCTGCACATTTCAATCAAATTTTTATTAATGAAATCACCTGTAATATAGTTGGTTGTGTATAAGTATCTGTGTCCTGTGCTGTCCTGAATTGCTCACAGTCCAAAACAGCAATGAACAACCAAAAAATACAGATGGAGACTAAAACCCACAAATTATTGTAGTTTCCTTTTTTCTGATAAACATTGAAAAACCCAACTTTGGCTTTCATTGTATTTACATGACAGAAGTACAAGGTCTTGAGGACAGCCATGCAGAAGAGCAGGAAAAGGATGCCAGAAAGTGCATTTAGAAATATGTACTAAGTGTTCAGAACAAAGTGGATAGAGGCACAATGATTGAAAAATTGAGGAGGAAAGGAATAAAAAGGTGCTGCAGTAACAGCAGTGAAAGAGACAAGAACCTGATTAGATAGGAGGATAAAAAGAAGAAATAAGAACAGAATTGTGAGAGAGAAGTTCAGCTTGGGGTACAGTGAGATCACTGACAATACATAAAAATAATTTTGTAGGTCTAGTCAGTACCACTATGCACCTCAATACTACCAGTTAATGCAAATAGATGCCACTAGACACTATAATACTTTTGATTTTGCTGACAAGGGACTGTTAAAGAAATAGGAAAATTTCCTGAGGTGTCAGACTACCTCTCTCTCACTGCTAGAAAATGAATTTTGTGAAAGGGAGATGGCAATGTCTTAATCTGTAGATTTGTGCTACATGCATTACTGTCACTTTTCCTCAAATACAGTACTAAAGGAAACCCTTACTCCATATTTACACAAATAGGTAGTAAAGTCCACAAAAAAAATCTGTAGATCTGTGCCCCTAGTAAGTAATATTTAGGAAATCATTTCCAATAAGTGAACACTGAAATTAACAAGCAAAACCACAACATGATATGTTCATCACCACAAGCATTGTGTGCAATTATTTTCTGTACTGCAGTGTAACTCTGTTTTAGATACTGTAATAAACATAGAGACACAGTCATGCTGGACAGAAGCTGCTTTGAGTGATCGTGTATTAGTCCATCACCCTCCCCTGAGCTTGTAAGTCTGTAAGTGTAACAGCATATTTTGTAACACTACTGCAATCTTCGTAATTACAAAATTCCACTGCAGCTTTGTCTCTATGTTATTACCAAACATTACAGGTTTAGTGAAAATCACTTTTTGTATGAAGCTGAGTGCTGACCCTTGCTCACTTCGTTGCTAGCCTCATGGAACTTGCTAGATTTCATGATCTGGGATTTTATTTTTGTCCCACATCCTGGAGTAACATGGCCATTTAGGAATCTCAGCTTTGATTTTATTAGCCCACATAGAAGAGGAGGAAAGTCAAAACACGTGAACCTTAGGCTTAAATGCTATAAGAAAAAGAGAAAGAATTCCAAACCTCATTAAAAATCCCCTGTCTTCAAAGCTATTCTCATGATTTGATGGGGCCTGACCCATAGGGTTTTGAACATTTGGCATAATTAAAGTCACAAAGTTTGTGAAGTGAGAGCTAATGAGATTCTAACATTGTTTTAGGTAAGACTGATGCTCTGCCCTGGACCACAGCACTCTTCTCAAGGGTGACTCTGTAGTGTCTGATCAAGACATTGAGTTTCCAGTGTCCTTCAATATTTTTCTCATTTCCTCTATGGGTTTTTTCCTTAACTTGCTTCTTCAGATGTGCAAAACACACCGGCAACTTGTAAGCTATGCAGTGTGGGCTGTGAAAGAAACATCCTCCTAGTTCAGCATGTGCTGGAGAATGAGCCCAGCCCGAGCAGAAGCACCCCGAGGTGCTGGGCAGGCCCTGCCTGGCAGCCCTGGCAGCAGCTGTGCCCCCTGGGCTGCCAGCTGTGCCCCCTGGGCTGCCAGCTGTGCCCCCTGGGCTGGCAGCTGTGCCCCCTGGGCTGGCAGAGCTCTCACGCTCCCGCTCAACAGCTGCCTCGGGATTTCTGCACCCTTGGGCACTGCACCAGGCAGATTCTGCACCCTTGCTGCACATTTATTTCAAATGCCTTCCTTGAGCCTCTTTCATATTCTGACCACTGGTTCTACCATTATTCAGCTATTTAAACAGGAGCAAAGCAATTTGCAGTGATGAGAAGGTGCATGAAATATTCAGTCAGGTTTTCTCACTTGTGGAGTGAGGATCTAGCTCCATGGTGAATATTAACACAATGCCTTTAGGTCAGCTATTGCTTCCCAATGGGCTAACATCCTCTCTGTCATGGGAGGGAGTTCAGAATTCATTATTGTCCTTCCTCTAACCTTTCACTACATACAAGACCAAAACAAACATAATCTCCATGTCTCTGTAAGAGAGAATTTTTTTCACATCCTCTTTCACTTCACATGAAATTTCTCATAATGACTCCATTGTGTAGGTATAGCTTGGCTTTTAATGACATTTTCCTCTACCCAAAGAACAGGCACTTTCCATTTCTAGAATTTTTATCTCCTATCTTTTTTCTTCCTTACACCTTCATGTTTTAGAGAAAAGAACAAATTTGGTATGTGTAACTGACATAACACTAATAAAGAGCATAGAAGTAAAGAGTTTCTGGTAACTCAAATATCTGCAGATATTTAAATTTTTCTCTTTTTATTTTCATATGCAATAACTTAGCCAGGATGGTTAACTGCAGGAGGACTTGTGGAGACAGATTTCTAATTTGTCTTCTAATGTTACTAAACCAATATTGTTTTTCCTACAGATTACTGGGAAAATATAGATATTTTAGAAAGAATAAGGACTTTGCTCCCTATCACAACTTGAACATTTGGACATAAGTTTGTGTTGAAGTGATTTCTGACATAGATTTTTTCATAGTGTAATACTATTATGTCATTACTTTAAATGCTTTATGCTGTGTTAATAGTATTATTTTATTACTTTATTTTTACACCAGCATCTAATTCCATCAGAAAGGAATTTAGTAATTAATATGATAATTACTAATTAGTTATTAGCATGAATATGCATAAATAGTGTTCCATGGGTTAATTAAACTGCCAAGGGAAAAGTTAAAACAGTTCTGGAGCAAACAGTTCTCTTTCCATAGGCTCCAAAAAACTAAGAGTATCTTAGTATCTCAAAGTATAAAAACCTTATTGCTGATGAAAAAATATTTTAAAATAATCAAAAGCAGACCACCTAGAGGGTCCACAGATACTCATGGCCATGCAGGTTGGAAGTGTTCTTTGTTCTCTCTTGGCCACCATATTTGCTTCTAGTAAGACATTCCACAGCTGAAGACCTGCCACTGACAGCCTCAGAGACTTTTTCCTGGGCTTTGTCATCCTCCCAGTTATGCACTGATCTCATTTGCTGCTGTGGATTATCAGTGACAAGGGATCTTTGGGAATATACATTGCCCTCTGACAGAGCACTTTGCACACAGCAAGCAGAGCCAGATCACTCTAAGGAAAAAGAGTTTAGATTATTCCTGGGATGTATTCTCAACAATTTAATATGCAGGACTGTCCATGGTATATGGGACCTCAATGGTTGGCTCTGCTTAGAGAAATCTGCACTAATTTAACCCAGAGAAAACATGAGCTAGTGTGGCTCAGTCTTACAACTAAATGGAAAGGTTTCACACTGAAAGTGCTCAAGGCTTCCTACCAGGACACAGTCTTAGGTGAATTATGGATTTGAACTCACACACTCTGCTGTTGCCGGGGTTGAAGTAGATGGGGATATGAAAACACCTGAGTCCTTCGCATCCATAAACCACACTTTTTTACACTAGAAACTGAAGTTTTTGTCTTGAACTGCAACATGAAGAAGTGCTACTGTGCATTGTAATTATCTTAGGGCTATAAAATCCATACATAGCCCACAGTATGTGCCATGCAACAAAGCAATGACAAAGTAATGCAGCAGCTCACTGGATGCTTTTACAAGCACATTTCCACCCCTTTCACATGCAGTGACAAGGTTGATTCATGAATCAGAAAAGCAGAAAGGACAAAAAAGTAAGTGCTGGTGTCATAAATTATCTCATAGAGCTTCCACATAACTTTCTACAGGCCTGAGCACAGAGGCAGCTGAAAGAGCTTACAGCTTCTCAGGTACAAGTGTGCTTGGCATAAACATATCACTAAGTTCACTCTAAAGGAAGCCACATTCAAAGTCACTCCCCTGGATTTCAAATCCTCAATGAGATTACACTTAACTGTTTGAAACACAAATGGGCAAGGATGAGGAGATAGGAGAAAAAGATGAGAAAAAGAACTAACTTGATATTTAAGAAAAATATTCATAGCACATTAGTATCCAGATGTCATGCACAATAACATATATTGCAGAACGAGACAATCGTTCCTCTATAAATGTAACTAAATTTAGAGGAACTTGTTCAATTCTGTCCATTGTGTTATTGGAAGGATGTCAGCAGCTGGGAGGGAGCTTGGGGAAGTGTGCAAGTGTGAATAGGGGGGTGAATATACTGATTTACACTGAAAGACTCAGAGCTGATGCTAGCTTAAGGCACAATTAGAAGATTGTAAGAGTACATGACAGCAATGTGAAAACATGTAAAGGGGAGGACAGAAATTATTTTTAATTATTTAGTAAGGGAAGAGAACGTGGAATAGTAAGATAAAAATTAGAACTGTTACACAGAATATCATAAAGAAATTTCAGCCGTGCATAAAATGATACACAAAAAGATGAACCCTGGAAGATTAGTTCCAAGCTCAGTCAGAGGACATAGTGTTGACACTGATTACAAAAACAGGTTGCACATAAATATGTGCAAAATTATGTATGCAGCTATTGTATATGATAAATAGAATTAGCAATACTTCACATTTCTTGTAGAAAGTTTTAAATTTTGAGCAGCAAATATGACATTCTAAAAATTTGAAGGCTTATGTTGAACTAAAAAAGCCAGAAATCTAAAATTGAGAATGATATGGAATTTAACTTCAAAGATAAATTAACCAGGAAACATTATAGTGGTTATTTAAGTACATCTTTATATTTTTGAAAAAAATCCAAATTATCACAGAAATTTCAAATGTACTACAGAGATTAAAAAGGTAAAGAAAGAGTCGGCATTAGAATTCAGCCTTCCTGTATACAGTGTAAACCAGATTTCCATGTGTTTATCCTTTTATTCTCTAGTATTGGTGCTTAAAAATGTGTGATATAGCAAAACAGCAGGAAATATATAGAAAAGTGCCTTTTCTGCAGTGCCTGAAATTCTGCTAGCACAGTAAAATAAAGACTAAAGATAGCTGCAGAATAATCTTTCTATTTTTTTCCACCTCCTCATTTCCATGCCATGAGGAAGAGTGCAATAAGAATATGACAGTATGTAAATAGGTAGAATTTGTTGACTCAAGAATGACAATGTTTTGAAACTTGTTATGGTCTCTTCTTGAGAAAGGTGCCAGCATTAACATCTTCTGCATCTTGTGTTAAATTATCATTGAAATCCATCTCACTGTCTGAGAGTATTTTCCTACTTAAAGTGGCCTAAGTAATACTTCCCAGTCACAGGAATTCATGAGATTAGGAAAAGAAACTTTACAGGGATCTATAGAGATTGTCAGCAGAGACAAACAGGTCAACAGGAGTGGTTTGGAGAGGGCAGAAAGGGCCGTGACAGGAGTAAGAATCAAGGAAAGCCAGGTAAATGTCATGTTTTTTTCATCTTGCCATGATGGACAATCTGTTTTTACTTTCTTTAGATCATTATTGGGAATATCATCCACACCACATGCACAGTGAATTTGAGACCTTTGGAGACAACCATTTCACAGAGCTGCAGAGTGTGCAGCCTCCCCAGCTGCAGCAGCTCTACAGGCACATGGAGATTGAGCAAATGCACGTCTTGGATTCTGCAATCCCAACCACACACATTGGACTCAACCATCAGGTATTGGACTCAACCCTGCTCAGAATTTCAGATGATAATTGATGGTAAAGAAAATAATACATTGGGGAATGTATACTATTAAGTGAAAGAGATTTCTGAAATTAGTTACTCAGGTTCTTAGGGCATGTAAAGCTCTTCATTCTCAGGACAAACATATTTTAAACTTTCTTTTTACCTGGATAATGAGAAATCACGCTCCCCACACTGTTTAAAAAGAGAACTGCATTTTGTGGAAGTGTTTGAAATTTCAATTTTTGTTTCATTTGGAATGAAAATCAACTGGTTTGCAATTCTGCAGGTGAACTGGAGCTGAGAAACTTTGTATCATCATAGCAAGGGTACCCCTGACTGTTAAGAAGTAATTCTGAGCTTTGAAGTAGTAATAAAGTTTTAAACATTTCCCAGGAATTGTGACCGTTTTATATGACTTGTATGAGAAATGCTAACAAAGACAAGTCACTGGCAATTCTACCACAGGCTGAGGAGACCCTACATGTGTTTCTATCTGGGAGTAAATAAGACACAAGCCAAAGCACAGTGTCTTGTCTTTTCTCATATTTTACTTTAAGCCAAGCATTTCCCTATAAAAAAAAGATACTCCACAATGCAATGTGGAGTCTCTTTCAAAACACCAGTGAATTCTCACTGAAGTTGAAACTTTAAGGTGTTCCATCATACTGCAAAGATACTAAGCACAGCAGATGTGGAAATTGCTCGTGATCCTACAAGAATATGCCCAAAGTCATTACTGGGAGCAGTAAGAAAGCTGGAAGATCTTGTGCTAAAGAGTTTCCCAATGCACATGAAATGTCCTAAATACCAGACAGAGTAGAACTGAAGTTGGAGGAAAGAGTGTTTGCTGATTACAGTGCTGCAGATAGCAGTACCCTTGCTGAAACTTTGTGAGAAAAACCGCATGCATGGGCTTATCATTTTGGGTTTCTCTGCTCAAAGCAAACTGAAATTGTATGTTAATTCTGTATTAATCAAAGAGAAAGAAGAGAAAAAATAGAATGAGTAAGTTAACACTAACAACAGGAAACTGCAAGCCATCAAAAAATCAGGAATAGAATATAAGATGTAGATACAAACAAAGAATTAGGAACAGAAAGTTACAAATATAAAAAATGCATCATGGAACAGCAGTCTGTGGGAAGCTTCAAGCTGTTTCAGTTGCTCATTGCAACTGCTAATACCTAATTACCAACCCTCACCTCTGGCCAAGGGCAAAGGATGAAAATGGGCCCCTTTAGGGATGTCTTTGGAAGCTCTACCAAAAAGCAAGAGAGGGCACTTCTGCTTGTCCCCGTTCATTCTACACAGCTATGGCCTTTCGTTGCAGGATGAAAGGCAGGGAACTAATTTTGTTATGACTTTTGATAAAGAGCACTGTGATCTCCCTGCCCCAAACCCTGCCAAGCTGCAGATGTTAGTATGTAGAATTCACCACTACCCTTCTTTTCTTTACTAGCAGGGGATCTCTGGCTTTTTACTTTACTTTTATTCCTAGAATAGCTCATGCAAATAGTACTTGGCATGCTCTGAAGTTCAGCTTCTGGTGTGTCTCAGTCACAGTCCCAGGCAAAGAAATAAGTAGGAAGCAAGTTTTAATCCTAAATTTAACCTCTAAATTTGCTAGTTTTTAACTAGCATGCTTGTCCTGCAATATCCGAGTTACTGCTTGCAGTAAAGGAAGAATGTGCAAAGATATTTCTTTAATTTTCTGTTGATACCACATTACTTTCTGAAATCTAATTTGAAGTTTAACCTGCTCATGAACAAGATTTGTTTGAAAAGTTTTGTTAGACTGCCAACAGGGGCCTCAGAAATACTAAAATAAGAAAAAAAATATTCATTTTGGAGGGAGAATGAAAGAGAAGGTTGGAAAGCTGTGAGAAGAACTTTAGAAAGAGGAAAATCACACCTAGGTGCCGCTGACACTGAGAAAACATCAGAATACAGAAAGTAGCTAGTAGTTCTTAAGTTTTCTCTCTCCAGAACTGTATTAGTAACCTGGCCCTTTATACAGTAACCTGGCAGGCCAGTCCTCTGTGACTCTGTCCCAAAACTGTGTGACACTATATTGATTGCCCTTGCTGAGTTTCAGAGTGCAGAACAAGTATAAGCAAAGATACAGCAGTCAGGGAAAGTGGGGACAGGATGGGGAAAGCTGACTCAACTCCCCAGGCTGGCCTTTGCAGCTACCTTTGCTTGAAAGACACCATGTCCCCTCCCACTGTCCCATTGTCCCACTCCAGCCCCAGAGAAGCTGTTCCTTACTCCCATACGACCTCCCAAAGCACTCCAGGTTTCCACAGCCCTTTTCTCCTTAGGGGCACCAATATCCATTCCCCTCCCCTGTAGGACACTGTCCCTCTGTCCCACCTCCTCATTCCCCTTCCCCCATGGCACAGTCTCTCCCTTCCTTCCTACCCCTGAGGCTGCAGCTTTCTTAACTGTAAAAAGCTGAAGGTGGCTGTGGTGGGGGCTGAAGTTTCGCTCCTGGGGATCTGACAGGAAGCTTACAGGCGCTCTTGCCCAATGCTGCCCTTCCTGCCAGATCGGCTGCAGCCACTCTGCCAACTCATTAACTGCCAGCTGCTGTGCCCCAAACCAGCCCTTGGCACATGCCTTATTGGGACATTTCAAGGTGGTGCAAAACTCACCCAAAAAGCCCCACTTGGCCAAACCCAGCACAGGGTGAGTGACTCATGAACACCCACTGCCCGCTTCAGCATCTGAGGTGCCCTGGGGAGGGCATCAGGCTCAAAACATCCTTTCCTGGTGAAGGAGAAGACCAGTACAAAAGGAGCTCACTTTCAAGGACTATTATCTGTCCCATTTCATGAAAGTTACATAAGATATGCTGCTGGATTTGGGGAATGTTGGTTGGGTTTTTTTAATGTAGGGACTGGTTTCTTATTCCCTGCCCATCAGACTGACCTGTTTCACATTATTAAATAAGAAGATGCAATAATTTGTGCCAACTGGTCATGTTTCCTAGCAAAACAGACCACAACAGAGAATTTACAGAGCTGAGGTATATTCCACCCTGCTTCTGGCAACACCTCTATATAAGGGCAAGAGAATTTAACACAAAAACTGGCTTGCTAGCTTTGCAGATGAGAAATTCCCCCCTAATGGGGAATTTTCAGATAGCCATTTGGGAAAAGAGTATGGGCTGATATGATATATCCTTTATCTTAATGCTAAGGCTACTCCTCTCTCATGGGGGAAGTTTAAGAGAGAAAGCTGACGGACCGGTACAATCCCATCTCCAAATTTGGATGCAGTCCCATAGGGTTTTGGTGCCATCAAGAGGTACTGTGCCTGAGAAAGTAAGAGGACAACAGAACCAAAGCCAGCCATGATAGGGCAGAACTGTTCATCTCTTTCAAATTCAGCTCCAGATGGTCTGTGTTAGGAAAAAAGTTGTTCTGAAAAGCAGTTTCACTCTGGGAATAGACAACTGGGATCAGAAACTCATTAGGAAGAAAGCAAGCTTTGGGGAGATATGGGGAAGAGGGGCAGTGTTACTTGCATAGGATATAAGATATGAGAAAGTTCTGACATTCACAATGTTATTCATTCTTCCCTCTGGTAAAGGTGCAGCATTGTACATGTGTAAGTGTTGACTGTTATCTAAAAGTGTTTCTTAATAGGATGGCATTTATTATAAATGTCAACAAGTAAGTCACTCAGTATTACACTAAACATTTTCCCGTACCTCTGACTTTCTCCCCCCTTTTCTCTGTGCCTCTCTTCATTACATTTCCTTTTTTAATCTTGATGCCCTACTCTGTATCACTGCTTTCTGCCTCTACTACTCTGCTCTCCAAAAGGTGTCCTATTTGCCCCGGATGTACTTCTCTCCACCTCAGCCCAGCTCTGACGAGGAGGACATAGAGAGGCAGAGCCCTCCCTTGGAGGTTTCAGATGGGGAGAATGATGGTGTGGACCCTGGGCCTGGAATTATGCATGGAGAAACAGGTCAGTGAAAACAGAAGGGTTTTGTTAAGCTATGAACAGAGCAGGTGTTATATTACCCTGATGATAATGAATAAAACTGTAGAACTGCTGTGCTAGTATTTTATGCCTCTTCCAAAGCTTTTCTTTCCCTGACTCCTTGCACTCTCCCGTCCTCTGAATCTCACAGCCGTAACTATCTCAAACCTCATTTCTTAATGTACTCCCCTGCCTCCTTTGGCTTTGTCTATTCAGACTTCCTGAATGGAAATGGCTTTTGCCATTTCCACTCCAATTTCTATTAACATCCAGGAAAACCAAGACAAGAAGGTCAAGGAAAAACCAATTTAAAAAAAAAAATTCGCTCTCTTTGCTCAGTATCTGAGAGTCACATTCTGTATAACCTGCTGAAATTAGGCTTAAGTTAGTTTTGAATTAGCAATGTTTTTCAATTAGCTTCAAATTAGCAAAGTAATTTCAGAAATTTAGCCATTGGAATTACTTATTCTTGCTTTTTCTTCATGGTATATCAACCCACATTTTATCCTTACACTGTTATATTGTCTACTGTTACAAATGCTGCAAACTGAAGAAGTCATGTGTCTCCCAAGCCAGCTGAAATACATAGATACTTTCTGCTGTTTCGCCAGGAGAGCTACGCACAAATACTAATGCTCCACTGGCTTTCTTCTTTGACTCTCACACAGGCAGCAAGAAAAAGATACGTCTGTATCAGTTCCTTCTGGACCTTCTTCGCAGTGGGGACATGAAGGACAGCATTTGGTGGGTGGACAAGGAGAAAGGTACTTTCCAGTTCTCCTCCAAACACAAAGAAGCACTGGCGCATCGCTGGGGCATCCAGAAAGGCAACCGCAAGAAAATGACCTACCAGAAGATGGCACGGGCTTTGAGAAACTATGGCAAGACAGGGGAGGTCAAGAAAGTTAAGAAGAAGCTGACCTACCAGTTTAGTGGAGAGGTGATGGGAAGGGGGGCCACTGAGAGGAAGCATTATCCTCACTGAGGCCACGGGACCCAAAGCAAGAAAAATATTGAGTGCTCCTGGCTGGATGCCAGCAGAGGAGATGGACGCATCTTTCTCTTTGCTTCCTGTGCCCCCTTCTCTGCCTTTAAACAGCCTTTATCATCAGATGTTTCTGGTACGAATTCCCTTCTTCAGCATCTGAGAATCCTAATCATGACAGAATTCTTTGCTTCCATCCTCCAAGTTGGACAGAGTTGGGAAATTTAAACAATGTACAAATATATTGTTGTCAGCAAAGATTTTTTTTGATTTTTTTTAGTGGTTTTTTTTTTTTTTGTTTGGTTTTTTTTTTTTTTTTTTTTTGATTGTATTGTAACTAAAGAATACAGCCAATGAAGTTTTGCCTCCAGAGGTGGTGCTGTGTCACTCACAGTGGCACCGCGTTAGCTTCCAGCTTTTAAACTAGCATTAATACAGGCTCTGCCGCAGCTCTCAGAGCTAGAGAGAAGTTTGCAGATCTTGGAATGATACTCGTTCTTTTAAATAGTAATAACATGTACATATTTAATAAAATTAGATATAATGAAGTTTTGATGTTTGCATAATAAATGACTTTGCATAACTTCACAAACACATGTCACGCTTTCAGTTATGGCAGATACAGCTCCTGTGTGGTGTCTGAACAAAAGGTGCACTGGGTTATAGGGCCTTGTCCATCTGTAGTTGCTTTTTAAATTATCTGGAAACATCACCAATGGTGATGTAAGAGGCTAAATACATTACTGTGAAAGAGACTACAGTACTGAAGGAAATTTAAAAATACATATATGTATATATTTCTCACTATTTTTTCCTGTGCAAAAACCCTGCGAGTTGAACATTTTCTGGTCACGTAAAACAAGAATTGCATTTATATCCCCATCCCATTTAGAATGTATCAATTAACCATGTTCTTCTGTGGTTTTACTTCATTTCCTGCTCCTGTTCTTGCGTCTTCCTTTCCACCACAGTGATACCTTGATTCTCGCTTATGAATCTTTCTTGGAAATAAGTTGTGTTTAATGATGTTTTTGCAAAATTCCAGTACAAAAGAGTTTCAAGATTTTAACTGTGGATTTTAAGCCCTACTGTAAAACAATTAATAGTAACTAATAACAACTTCACTGTATAGATAACACTCAAAATGCCAAATAAATGATAATTCAATATCTGAAACATCATGGTAAATTTACCCAGTACATCTAAGCAAAGAAATTAAATCTAAATTCAAGAAACAGTAAGAAAATTAGCATTTAAGTTTTAACATTATTTAACATATCTCAACTGTTTCAATCACTCAAAAATCAGGACTTTCCCAAAATAGATGAGGTGAAATGAGGCAGATCGAAAATGAAGAGAAAGGATTTTTTTTAACAATATTGAAATGCAGTACAACATGCCAAATATCACTAAATAACCTGAAATTTTTCAGAGCTTGCTCCTCACTGAAATCAGAAATAGTTGAAAGTGATGAGCTTCTTACAGGCCTGAGTTCTCAAAACTAAATCTAAACAGTCTCACTAACAGTCTCACTGTGGAAGTGAAAAGTCTGGTGACATCACGGCCTACAGTGTCTCTTTGGAGCCAAATAAGAAAGAAGCTCCTGGTTAAAAAACATCCCAAAATACTACTTCCCAATTCTTATTCCCAGTCCATAAACATGATAAATACATCAGACAGTGCCAAAGATTAGCAGAGAGTTATCTTTCATGCTTCTAAAAATCTTGTAATCCAACTTTTAGTTACGATGCTTTGAGGATCATGTCAATTTGAGGATCATTTTTCATTCACTTAGGGTTAGGATAAGTTAAATTAAGAAGACATTTTGTTTCTAAAATTGCACTGGAAGGATTTACTTCCTATAGGAAATACTGTAATACTCACTAAATTAGACTCAGATAACTCCATCTGCACCCATATTGAAGTTTCAGGATGGAAGCTGTTGAAGGCAGCTCTCAGAAGACTGAGAATACCCAACAGTGGCACAATTAAAGTTCATTCTTCCTGATCTAGAAACTCAGGACTTCTCTGCTTGAGGTACTGATGAGGACTCTCCACTGCTGGCCTGGAATTAAAAAGAGATTCAAGACATTTGCATTCATCAGACTTGCAGACTTTCTATTCAAGAAAACTAGAGTAATAATTCCTCTGTTCATAAAAATATCTTTATTTCAAACACAGCTTCAAAAGCAGAACTGATCTTTCTCTGACACTGTAATTTGGAGGAGAAGGATCATTTCCTCTTGCAGGAAAACTGTGATAACTGAAAAGAGCCAACTGGTGAGTTAATTGTGGAGATGCTTAGGATATCACAAAAGCCATTTCAAGCTTACCAAAGAACTTTCTAAGATCTTTGAGACCTATTTTTCCATTTCCCTAGCAAGTCTTGCATAAAATCCAATTAGATGCTGGAGAAATAATAAAAAATTAAAATAAGCATTCAAACAAACAACAAGAACCTTTAAATGAGCTATTTGATCACTGTGCATTATTATAAAATGTTAATTTAGAGCAACTACTTATACTTGAATTAAAGACTTTGCATTTTACACTGGTTCTGACCACAAGAAACATGGAAATTGAAGATTCTGAGAAAATTATTTAGGGGGGATAATATTATTAATAAATAATTTTTTTAAGGTAATATTGAATATACTTTAACAAGAAGGCTTAAAATCTAATCTCCAAAGCTGAAAACTTTTTCTCTTCCTCTTGTTAATGCTTTGAAATACTGTTTCTAAAAATATTCACTCCCCATCTGTTTCTGGTTAGGTTTTTCATCTGTGGCATAAAGAGTGAATGATCATGTGTTGCAGCTGTGAAGGAGACCAAATGATGATGCTTCTCTGCCAGAGTACTGCCACACAGTCCAACTGCTCAGGACACTAGGCAGTCTAGGCAAGCTGAATAATTGCCATTCAGCTGCCCATGCAAGCAGAAGCTCTTTGTCTGTTTTAGACAAAAATACCAAAATGAATATGACTAAATCACAGGTTCTTCAAAATTACAGAGGAGCAAGCATTCCATTTTCTCTGAAGGTGGCCAAGTACTAGACAGGCAGATGTGATCAAAAAAGGTCAGGGGGGGTTATTATTGGAGAGATGACCCATGATTAGGACAAGCTCATTGGAACATTTTGCAGCCCATTGTTGTTAGAGGTCATTAATCCTCTTTCAAAGCAAGTGTTCATACTACAGGATATTCAACTTATATTTGGCCCTTTGCAGCCCGCTTTCAAAATCAGCTTTATTAGCCACTGAGTGGTTCCTAATAAATTCTTGTGGAAAGATTATTCAGGAAACTATCAGTGAGCTAAATTCAAAACACTGAACTGCACCTACAATATATTAGGCTCCCTCTAGCTGTACATCAGAGGCATCAAAGTTAGAAAAATTTTGGCTATACCAAAATTTTTATTTGGTATAAGTACTGGCTATATTGATAATCTGCTTCTAATAATTTACACGTATTATTATAATTATTAGCAAGTATTTTAAATTCTACTCAGTCAAAGAGAGTTTTAGACATTTCTAGATGTAAGCTACTACTCACCTGCAGCAGACAGAACTGCAGCTAAAGGTGCTATTATTTATTTTTTGCCTGAAAGCCCACATTTATTGATTCCTCCAAACTTCCTGAAAAATGTATACACACACATCCCAATATATATGCTAGAGGTTTTTTGTCTCCTCCTTCATGAAATTTTATTCCTATGCCCTCAGTTCAAGACTCATACACTAACAGAGTCTTACAATCTGTGTTTGTCTTCATTTGTGATTACAACAGGGCTTAGGTTCTGTACATTGCCAGGTTTCTTTTCCTCAGTAAGCCTTTTGCCCTAGTTTATTTGTCTATTTGCATCGCTTAATCTCTTTGCCTTTCTTCCATTTCTTTCTATTTTTTCCTCCCTCATTCAAATCTCCAAATGACAAAATTCACTTCATTATCATCAAGCTTATTTCAAACTATACTGCCAGCTTCATGACTAGTACATCTATCACCTGACAGTTCAGTGTATTTGTACTGTTGTTCGAATTTTAACTTGTATCCTAGCTGCACATTGTAAATTCATAGCAAAGACTTTATTACTGATGACAACACAATGAGCATTTGTCCTTTGAGAATGCCCAGAACAGTATGTTCTCAATTGAAATCCCATACTTGTGTATTTAAAATGTATGGATTATGGATAGAAAAGACTATGATATGACACAGACTGTGGTACCAATTCTAAGATTTTGCATTTATTTCTAATTTATTTTGTGCATTACAAAAAAATCACCACCTCTTCTTCTAAGAAACACTCAAATCAGATTTACATAGTTTTGCATACCCATATACTTAAAACACTAAACATGTAGTGCTTGCAATAAAAATGCTACTGTAATGAACCCACTAATATATTACAGTCAAGTAAATGAAGAGTTTGCTCTTTAAAGCAACTGTGACAATAGCTAAAACTTCACCAAGTTTCACCTTTCTTCTCTAACAGATTTGCATATTGCAGTTCAGTTGGCTCAGCTGAGCCTGTGCTATTAGAGAGGTCTGTATATAAACCAAATAATCAGAGTCCTATTCCAGGAGCTGGGGAATGTGAACTTCTTCCAGAGAGCATGAAAACAGCAGTATGCTGAGATATTCTTTCTCATTTCCTCACTCACAACTCACTCATGTCTGCCTTAACTGAACACCTCACATCAGCACACAGGATCACAGAGCAACCTGGGTTGGAAGGGATGTTTGGAGGTCACCCCATCCAGCCCCCTACTCAAAGCAGTTCTATTAGATCAGGTTTTTCAGGGCAATTTTCTTTGCATTCTATGTTTCTTTCCATTCTCTCCACTCATCCAGCCACATCCTCCTTCATGCCTTTGGTTCCCCACAGAGTTACTTTTTGCTATTGGGGAGCCAAAGCAGTACGTGAGAATGAGCAGAGCAGTCTATGGGCAGGAGGGGAATGAGGATGTGGTGGAGCAGATAAGGGTTAGCAGGAGGTGGAGGAGGAGAAAGAAGGGTGGGAGGAGGTATTGGGGAGACCAGGGTTATGCAAAGGATTGGGGAAGCGGCTTTGTGGTAGGAAGGAATGCAGTTTCTGTGCCTTAAGGGCTCCCTCTGAGCTTCTGTTTTAACTCCCCAGCAGCAGAGCAGCAGTGCTTTAGGTATAAGGAGCCCTTTGACCACTGGTGCCTTTGTGCAGAATGCTTCGATTCCTCTGCTTTATGCAAAGTGAAGAATGTTTGGGTGCTGAGCTGGGCATTTGCGTATACAAATCAGTTTGGGTTCTTTTAGATTTACCTAAGTTTCTGAGTTTTGAGTGTCTGCTTTCAGAAACATAATTTTAGATTTCTTCTCTAGATATTCCCTCTTCCCTTTTTTCCCACTCACCCACACTGTGCTTTCTTTTCTCTGCCAGCCTGAGCTATCAATTCCCAGCTCTTTGTTCAGCTTTTCTCCATGCCTAGATTCAGCCAGTAGATGCCTCCATCTTTAGTAGATTCCAACTGCTTTAGTCTCAATGTCCTTTTTCAACTTTTGCTCAGCTAGTTCATTGCTTCCTCTCAGGCCAACTTTTCTCACATATGCCTCCAGTCAGCTTCACTTTATGTGAATGGTTCTCAGTTCCAAATTATTTGTTCAGCCATTTATAGTTTTTCCATCCCACATCCTCTTACAGTTTCAGTCTTATCACCAGTTCTCTTCCCTTTGCCCCATTTCTATTCCAACTCCCCATCTAATATTCTTGTCCTTTGAGAATCTATTTCAAAACCCTTCCATATTACCAAGAAAAAACAATTTTCTCCCCCCATGCATGCCCTTCAATCACACATTTTTATTTCCTCTTCCCACTCAAATTGGTGTGATCCCTTCCCTCTCTGAAGTTCCAACTATTTGCCCCCAGCCCTTTATTTTGATGTGCCTGAGGGAGATAATGTTTGGAGCACAGGACACAAAGGCTGTTTGCTTTCAGTACAAGTGTGTGGATTAAGTCCAAGTCCCACATTAGCCCTGACATAAATGCATAGAAAACTCTGCTGACCCCTGCACTGGACCTCATTGACACAAACAAAACTTCTTCAGAGGATGAAATGTAGAAAGTTCTCAGTGAGCATATGCAGACTGCAATTTCCCCCCCATAGTCTAAAATATCCAGCAACTCAGGTTGTTATGAAACCAGTTAAAAGAACATCCCTGAAATGAAAGCAAGTTGCTGCCAAATATACAGAAAGAACTCAGATGTGGAGTACAAAGGGTAGGGATACAAAATGGATGTGCAGAGGAAAGCTCAAATAAGTAGGACCAGCATTACCCAAATCTTTTAAGTCCCTGTAAACTCAAGTTCTGTCAGTAAGGTCAAGTGGCTTTGCACTGTATACACCAGCACTTTGTGATTTAAAAACTCAAAGGAAACAGTGAGGATCAGGTTGGGCATTGGGAACAGCTTCTTCACCCAGAGGGTGGGGGGGCACTAGAACAGAACTCCTAGGAAAGTCTCACAGCAGGAGCCTGCCAAAGTTCAAGGAGCCTTTGGACAACTCCCTCAGGCACCTGGTGTGAGTACTGGGGCTGTCCTGTGCAAAGTCAGGAGCTGGATTTGATGATCCTTGTGGAACCCTTCCAAGTCAGGATATTCCATGATTCCATGAGCACTTCAGTGGATGAGTCCTGCTGGGCCTGTGCTCTGCCCTGAGCCACCTCAGCTGTCCCACCATTCGCAGCAGGAAACCTGCAGCCACCGAGGTAAGTTTACTGCCTTGTCCTCAGAAACTGCTGAGCCTCCCAGGAGGTGGTAATTTCATGACACAAAACAAAGAGGCAGAGAAACAAATACACAGAAATAGAGATGAGAAATTAAATGGCATGACAGAAACTAGCGGGAAAAGAAGCCCAAAATAGAAAAGTAATATATAGACTTTCTGCCTGGATAGCTACATTTGGGCAGAGTCACAAGCACCTAAATACATAGCCTTTTAATAAGAAGTTGGGTAGTCTTTTTAGAAGGAGGTGCTGTTAACTTTGGCTATAAATAATAAATCCTTGGTTTTCTCTGCATAAGCCATGGTGCAACTATCCAAAATCGCACAGCCTGTCACTGCAGGCCACCAATTTCTGTCATTTTTGAACTTGATTTTGAATTATGTGGTGAAAGACACTGTCTGAAGCACAGAGCAATAATTTCAGAGTAATTCTTCTGTCAAGGAAGAATTTTCCCTCTCATTCACTTTTTAAGCACAGGCCCTGAGACATTTATTACATGTTGCTTCACTGTTCCTGTACATTAGTTTCATTTGAACACAGGATGAAACTTCACACACTTGCTAAATAATTACCTAGTGTTGCAGTGCACTAGAAAGTAGTTATCACAATCAACTACATATCTGTTTTGGGTCAGTGTAGCCATTGAAATTATACATTTCATTTGCATAGCAGTTTTGTTATTAAAAGTAGTCAAATAATATGATAATGTAATGTAATGTAATGTAATGTAATGTAATGTAATGTAATGTAATGTAATGTAATGTAATATAGAAAATGCTAGAAAAAAAGTTTACTATTACAACAATGCTGCCACCTGGTAACCTAATGTGTAATAGCAGACAAAACATTAATTTTCCCAGTCTTGAACATAGCAATATATTTGAAATATTACTTTAAATAACATTAAAAATCACAACATCTGCAAAAAGTTATTATTGGATTAGGATCATTTCCCTGCATCAGATTGAGTCCTCATAGCTATGTTTGATTGTGGGGAAGAAGTGAGCCCCAATCCCTTTGAAAGGTTTCAAGTCAAAGCAAATAGCCAAGGTTTCCTGACTTGCAGTGAAATATCTCAGGCACAGGATAGTAGCCAAATACATATCATGGTAACTTGTGCTCCACTAGAAACACAAGCAATGGAAAATAAACACAGGTGACATCCTGCCCATCTTCCTCACTCATCCGTAAAAAATTGTTTCAAGGGAAGGGGAGGAAGTATTTGGCCCCAAATCATGAGAGGTATCAGCAGTGTTTCTTGCATGATCACATTTGTGCTATCAGCACAAATGTGAGAGAGTCAGATGTGAAAGACAGACACAGAGTACAGTGACTGATGAGCTGCTTGCACACTGGTCTTTTCTGAACTCCATGCCAAAAGATGAAATCATTTAAAAATGAGGTTTGTACAGGATAGTAAAGCTGGGGGGGAAAATGAAAACCACACCCCTTTTTTTTTTTTTAAATTATTTTGTCAATACTAGTGGTGGCTAAAATATGCTCCATGTTTGGCCTCCAGAGTTTTTCTGGTAAAGCTCAAACTCAAAATTGATAAACCATTATGATAATAAAAGAATGATTGTCCACAGTTACCATTTTGCCATATGCTAAATATATGAATAAATAAGAAGCAATGATTGGAGCGTGAAATAGCCATACAAGAATAATTTTCTAGTGAGATTTTTCCCCAGATCTTTTCTATATGATTAAGCAAAATTGAAACTTCTAGTGGTATAAAACAGAACCTTGGAACTATTTTTAAAATGATACCTAAAAGAAGAAGAAAAAAAACTTGCTAGTTACCAAGAAACGTATGCTGTGGATCAAGTGGGTGGATGGGGAGGGAGGACTAAAACTATTTAAGTAGTGTCATGCTTTCTACTTGTGACTGCAAATGTCAGTATTGTGTAAGTGTCTCTGCAAAAGAAAGTTCTTTCCTTAAAGTTCACAGTTAGTTCTACAAATACAGTCAGTCTTCAGTTGAAGAGCTAAAAAAAGAAACAAGAAAACCAGTTTGTGAGGGGCTGTTCAGCTCTGACCCAATTATGACAAAAAACAAAAACCGAAATAAGTAGTAAGAATGTAAGCAAATGCACACTTAGAGTAAGCAGGAACCAGCACACAGGAGATGTGACTATCAGATCTGGTTTGCTGCATGTGCTGTAAACATGGCAGTGTTGGAATTCTTCATGCAGTACATGCCTGGAGCTAGAAAATGCACTGCACGCATGTGCAGCATCATTCTGTGCTCTGGTTTATACCAAGAGATCAGTGGTAGCCAGCCTTGGGTGGCCTGAGCTCCCTGGCTCCTGGAACCTGGCTATATTTATCCCAGCTGATGTAGCCTGTCAAGTGTGTCCTGCTGCTGATAAGGTGCCACAGTCGACAACAGGGGGGATCAAGGGGGAGGAGCAGGATGGGGGCTTCCATCCAGTGGTTCTTCAGGGGGTCTCAAAAGCCCTGCAGTCACATTCCTGTGTGACTCATACCCTGCTTTCTAGATACAGCTGGGAGCTCCACCAGAAACAAAGCGAAGATGCCAGAGCCTGTAAAGAAAACAGGTAAGGATCATAACTGACAGACAAAACTAAGAACAGCTTGACAGGAAAAATGTGAGTAGATTATGTATTCTAGAGAAATGAGATGCCTCAAAGGAAAAAATAAATAGACAGGAAAAATAAATTTTATTTTATTAAGTTATAAATGTAAGAGATGAGTGATCTTGAAGAGAAATCACTAACTGCTTTGATAACCCTCAGCCACAGAATTTTCTCAAGAGACTTTGGATGAGGAAAAAATAGAGGTGAAACGCATTAAATTCTCAGATGCTTTTAATTTCTCATTTCCTTTCCTGGTCATCTTTAGGACTCTGAAAAAAAAAAAAAAAAAGGCTAGTAGTCTCTCTCTTTGACAGTTAAATAGTATAAACATCTCCTGCTTTTATTTTGGGTTTGGGGTTTTTTTCCCGGGACAATTTGTAGAAATATTATTGGCAAAATTTGATGGTATTTATTGTGAATGAAATCTCTGTGAAAATGAAAGCAAATAGTACCTGGTCAGAGTTTAATCTTTCTAGTTCTTTCAACCACTGACAATAGAACTCTAGGAAAATAAGGCAGCATTGTACAGTGAAGAATACATGCAATTCCTTTTCCCTTGCCCTCCTTCATCCCTTCCCCTTGAGCCAGAAAATACCTAGCCCTTTTCAGGAAGCCAAGGTCACAGAGCCACAGAGAAAAATGCCAGGAAAGTATTTCAGAATTATGAATGTTTTAATTAAATTCTTCAAATAAGGAATCACTCAGATGCTACCCACATAAAAAAGGCCTAGAATGGGGTGCAAGGTGCAATGGATCTGGTGCTTTGAGGAGGAAGAGAGCCTGGGAAGAAAAGGAAGAGGCAGTTAACTTCAAGACACCTGCAGAGGAAGATGCCTCAGGAGCACTTTGCATCCACAAGTTTGGAAAAAAAAGCTGACAAAAGCTGAACTTATGATTGTTTGTCAGGTGTGAACATATTCAATAGTCAGGCCCAGAGAAACTTGTACTAAATCTGGGATTCTCCACTTCAGAGCTGTCACTTCATTGATGCCAGTGCATACCCAGTGATTCTGGGAATGCACTGGCATCACTGAAGTGCAATCACCACTACCTGAATGTACAGTACAAGGTGCACGTGTCTTCAGTAATGTGCAGTTTCCAGAGTTAGCCAGTGACAGCTGTGCAGATTTATTAATAATGCCCTTTGTGCTTTGCAGAGGCCTGAGCAGGCATTGGTCTCCTCTTAGTCTGGCCAATGAGACAATCCCCTATGGCCACAATAACAAAAGAAGAACTTGCTAAGAACCTTCATTTGACCAAAATATTTGAAATCAGCCACTGCCAGAGGCAGACCTATTACACACCCAGAGACTCCCCCATTACAACCTGCCAAGCACCAAAGCACCAAGCCAACAAGATTCTTTGTGTTCCCTCTGAATCATAACCTTAAAGCAACAGTGGTGTCAGCAATCCTTCCATTGTATTACAAATATAACATCATTTCGTGTTCATAAGGCTACCATTTCTAATGAAACTAGATTTGAATATAAAAAGGAAATATGTATTAGATCCAGTAGACAAAAACTTGAAAGTATAAGCTGCAAAGTTTCAGTAATCACTCCAAAAATGAGAAAATCATATTCATATTCTGCTTTTAAAGTCACATGATTTTTAAGTTTTATTGAAATGTCTAATTGTTGTGAATGCAGACAAAAAGAAATGCAACAAAGTAGGTAAATTTTGACAGTGACACCTTAGCATTATGAATTCTGATTTCTAATTGTTTAAATGCCTTTAAATTAACATTTTCATTCTCAGTGGGTGAGAGGCAATGTCTCTGGGAAGATGCCCACTTTTGCTGGCTAATGGTGAAGAGAAATTCTATTCCAACTTGTTTCTCCAGAGAAATCTAACAGGTGTCTAACATCATAAGTCCTACACAGTTCTTATGAGCAAACCAGACCAAACACTGGGATTATCACAGCAGGGGGAGGAAAAGCTCTGGTTACGCACTCTGACCGAGACAGAAGCAGTCACATGCCCCACAACTTTTAGAGAGGATCTTCTCAGTCTCCCAGGAGACACTAATCCCTTTGGTTTTCTATTTCATGTTGTTTATACAGTTCAAGCCATTTCAAGATGGGTTAATGCTGAGCACCATCTCAGGAGGCCCAAATAACCACCGGGCAATTCATGCTTGGATAAATGACAATTCCTGCCTTTCACACACCACATGGTTAGATTACTGGAGAGCCCAAAGAAGTCCCTGGTTTGTATTACTGAAATTTGTGCATTGGTGTATAGGCAAAAGAAAATTCTTCATGTCAAAGAATGATCAGAGATATTCTGCTTATATCTGTGTTTTAACAGGGTTTTTAACATGTAAAAAGAAACAAACAACAACAACCAAAAAACACCCAAAAAACCAAATAAACAAAAAAAGAACCCCACACACCAAAACCCCCCAAAAATCCCTCCGAAAAACCAAAAGTCGTTGAATAAACTTAAAATGGTGTGGTGAAGTAGATTTTCCAGCAGACATTCTTTCACTTTCAACTGTCCAGCTAAAATACTTCAGGATAAAGCACTCCCCAACTTATTTCAAGATTGCCAAAAGAACTGTCTTAACATTCTATAAAATCTACACCATCCACAAGAGCAACAGAATTTATAAGACCTGTAAGTGTTTAGTGTCAGAGCAAATAATCAAACTTTGAAAAGCACCACTTTTTTGCAGGATTCTGTTGCAGAAACTTTGTGCTCTTCTCTCTTTGATTTAAACATTTCATAGTTTATCTTTGTTCAAAAGCTCATTATTTGGAAAAGTTTGATCATTTTTTTTTCATTTTTCAAATTTTTTTTTCATTTTTCAATTAATTTATGAATTTTTTGTTCAGAAAATTCAGAAATGTTAAAAAAACCCCAACCATTTCCCTAACAATATTTTGTGACATTAGGAGGGAATAGTTGACTTTTTAAACACCAAATTTAGTAGATGAATGGGATTTAATGGGAAGTGTGTGCATTATTATTGCTGGAAAAGGAGAAGTCTGTATTACTCACCTTCTCTGAAAATCAGTCAGCTTTTACTCACATATTTTATAGATTGGGGAGTCTAGATTTTGCAGTTCTGATTAGGAGATTTTGTCAAGAATTTACAAATAACTTGTAAGTACACAGTGGTCATAATAATAATAATAATAATAATAATAATAATAATAATAATAATAATAATAATAACAATAATAATAATAATAATAAATNCACAGTGGTAATAATAATAATAATAATAATAATAATAATAATAATAATAATAAATGTTGCATAATGAAGAGTAAACTCCAGAATTTTAGTTTGAATATGAGATTATTCTTTCACATTTGCAGGCACCTAGCACAACAAAGTACTGCAACAAACTTCTATGCACCACAGGAATGCAGAAAAAGCCCTAAATTCATACAGACATAGTTTCCTCTTTTGTAAGTTAAGATTCAAACCAAGCTGGACATTACTATCCCCCTTTTACAGAAAGTGTGATGGATGCATAGAGAGAGGTGACTGATTAGTGAAACTATTCCTCGCCTGTTGCTCATGTTGCAGGAATTTGCAATCTCAGCTGCTGAAGTAGGCAAGGAATGATAAGATTGAGTCTTTCAATAGCTTTTGGATCATGGAATGATTAAGCTTGTAATTGCAAGAAGCCACTTAGGTCCTGACTGAGGAATGTGCAGCATCTTTATATAGTTCCTCAGAAAGGAATTTACAAGCTCCATTACTGAAGTCTGCTTATCCTCAGTTTGGCTTTCAACTCAATGGAAGAGCAAATGATACAGAAGCGAAACTAGACACCAAGTGTAAGCAAAGATCAATTTTCAATATGAAGTCTTGACAAATTAAAGAATTCCAAAAGCTAATACTGCTTTTGTAATATTATTTAAATATGTTTACTAATACATATAGAGATAATACAGAGAATACAGTATATATATATGATATATATATATATATTTATTTATTTATTTATATATATAAATACAGAGAATGTGCAGTAAGATAATGCAGCTTTGTGGGAGAAACCTGTGATTATTTTGTCTATTTTCACTCATCATAAATTTTTGGTGTAATTTCTAGCATCTGCATTCAACCAGATACATTAGATCCCCCTCAAGAATTTATACCTTTAACAGGTTTTATTTCAGAAAGGCAGAAATATCATCTGAAAATGTCATCTAACACACATTCTCCTCTAACACTCTATGTAGTTAAAATCACTCTTGTAGAAAACACATTTCTTGCTCACTTTCATTTCACATAGTTCACACATACTTTGCAATTCCAGTATTTCAGGAATAGGTTTTCAGCTGATGCTTATGACTCTAAGCCAGATTATTTAGGGAATGTTGCTATCAAATGAAATTATTTTGGGAATTTGAACATTATTTTAATATACACCTTACCTCCACTTTTTCTGACAATAATGAAATAAGAATTGTTCTTCTAGCTTCTAATACTAATTTTTATTCTTATTAGAGATTCAACAGTACTTAGCAGCTACCTACTAACAATTTAATGCTGTACAAAGACAACAGAAAAACAATCTCTGCCTGAAAACACTCATAAAATAAAACCCCAGCAAATAGATCGCTAGTTCAACAAGAGAGCAAGGGAAACAATTTTTAGTACAATAGATAGAAATCCTTCTAGTAACTTAGCCATTTCTTGGGGTTTGCATAGGAGAGTATGAAAAACACTTGAATCATAATAGTAAACTTGTTTGATGATGGGTGTTAGAAGGACACTGCTTCAAAGCAGGTCAGAAAGTAAAGGAGAAAGCATGAAGGTGCTGGTTTGAATAATAACTGGCAGCAGAATGAAGGCAGAATACTAGTTTTGTTATTTTATTTAGATGACTACTATGGAAATTTAGTTTTAGAACTGAAGTTATTTCATTCTAGTTTAATTTGGCCCAAAACAAATATATTTTATTTTTCTTCATCCTCCTGATTGAAAGATCTACTAGTAAATTTTCAAAATGCAATCTGATCACAGATCTCCAAACAGAGGTTTTTATTACTGACCAGTTAAGCTGTAACTTGTGTAACATCTCTAGTGTTATGGCTGATGTGTACGTCCTCAGGTGTCTCAAGAGTTTTGAAGGATACAAGTGCTGGTAGCTGCAGCCTTAACCACCAAAACCTTTCTGCAAGATAACTGCAGACCACATACAGCTGTTTCCTCTTCTGCCTGGGGTAAAATCTGCTGGTTTATGTTACTCAGAAATTATGTGTGTTTGCATTATGGAAGCTAGAAGTGATTAGGAAGGCCTGGGTTATGAGAGGTGAAGTGTGGAAAAATGGGTTAGTACTAAGTGTCCCTAGGCTCATTTTCTTTTATTAGCTTCACATCCTTCTTCTCTCCCTCCATTAAATCCCCACAGCAACACCAACTCCATCCCCAGTAAACACACAGAGCACCTTCAACACTTTCTGTCTTCATCAGCACTGGTAACTCACATGGGTCTCTGCTCTCTCTCCAGAAGTGCCATGGTGTGCTAGTACTAATGTCACTATTCTCTCCCCCTGTGTGGCTGGGTTAGAACATACCAGGAATCAGAGAATTAACACAGTGGGTGGCAGAGGACATCAGGCCCCCCAGCCCTGGCATGGGCACCTGGAGTCTGGATAAACACAGGACAGTGTCTGAGATCTGTCAGTGGCTGACACAACATCACACAAGAGGTGTCACAGTCGTTGGGTTTTCCACATTCTCATGGTGGTGGTCATATTCAAGAGTGTTCAGAGTATGGGATGGATATATAGAACTCAGAGGGGTATATCTGGGTAGAAGCCAAACATTGAAGTGAGAGAGATTGTCAGATGGGGAATGTGTTTCTGATAAAAGCAGGCAGAAGTGTGGTTCTCAGGACAGACCAGACTTTTTAGATGGTGGTGTTTAGGAGTATTCCTAATGAGGAAATACCTAAATTAGGTTGGTATAACTGCATGAGAAAAAGAAAACCTATGGTCAACTTGGATTTACATGTTACTTAAAGCAGCAGCCACAATGAAGGGGTGGGGAAGAGTTCAGTTCAGGTGGAACTGAACTCTTTATCCTGTTAAGCAGCCCCTTTTTTTCCCCAAGAGGAAAAAGTACGGTATTCTCTTCACATGCTTTTTCAGCAATCTCACTTCTGCAGCAAAGTAATTTCCTGTAACATCTCCAGCCCTACATCTTTAGTTTTCCTTTGCAAAAAGAGCAGTGAAAGATGAAAGAGAATACAGCTGGATACAGAGAAGCCACTCTGGACACTGCCCCTGACTGAATCTCAAGAACAGGAAAAAGACTCAATTAAAACCCAAGTCTCCTCTACCACTGAAAAAGTGGGTACACAACAACCATTCTTGTAGGATTTCATTCTCATGGGAGATTTTGGGCTTTTCCAATTCTGTACTTACCAGAAATATTCACAATCATTTTAATTTGGAACTAAAGTGAGTCTTTTGGCAGGAAAGGGGGAGGGGAGGGAATACAAGGAGTCTTACTTATAAACTTCTGCACATGTGTTTAGATTTCCTAAAGCCAGAAATCTTATGTAGGGGTAGAGATTTCTCACTGTGTTCTCGCCAACAATTTTGTTCTTGTTGAGTCATCTACAAAGCAAACGTAAGAAACCTAATCACTTCACAGGGTGAGCAGCAGATCACAGACTTACTTCCAAGTATGCATCTCATGAAACCCTGACACTGAAGGCTGGAACCTTTACAAATCACTTTGCTGTTAGGTAATTAATGTATTTATAGATTCTTTTGTGCTTAAATAGAAGAGTGATGATAATAGCACTCAAAGACTGAAAACATGTCTCTTTGCTGCTTTGTCTGTAGAATCATAGGGAAAGGAGCCAGCTAGTCAGTGGTGGAGTAGGTCCCAGAACTGACCTGTCTCCCCACTGAGCAGCAGCCTGGCCACCTTTACAGGTTCTTTGAATCCTGCATGCCCAGCCTGCTGTGTACATTAGCCTCATGCAGTTATTCAGGATGCACTGCATCAATGCACACCCTGCTGTGTTATTTAGGGAAGTGCAGTACGGTATCTAAAGGTGTGCAGCTGGTAACAGGCAGCACACTGTAGGACACTACAGTGCATACTCCCATATTCTGCAAGGCACTATATTTTTAAAGAACTATTGCACCAGATTAGGAAAAAACCTGAATTATAAGCGTGCAGGAACATTCCACTCCCAGAGGAAATTTCCCACACTTTTAACAGGGAAGGAAAGCATGCAGAAGAATAAAACAGGAGGTTTTTCAAGGCTTTTCTAGGCTCATTGAAAACTAAAATTATGTTTTCATCAGACATATAAAATGTGGGGGAAGAAAAAGAAATTGAAAAAATGTAATTTTGGTTTTTATATAATGAAGAAAAGCAAAATTCAATATTTACTATATTCTAAAAGGGTTTGTAGTTCATATTTTAACTGATGCTTAAGAAGGTTCGAATCCTTTGCAAAACAATGCAAGAAGCATGAATTGTGTTATGACTAAAGACCAAAGGCCATCAGAGGAAACCTTTGCAGATGTAACTCCACTAAGGTCAACTAAATTCTGCAGTCTGAAGACATGCTACAGGAATTGAGATTTTATAAAAAGAATGGATGGTATAATTAATAATATGAGCTAAGAACATGAATATAAACTTTTTCTTTTAAAACATTTTCATGCCATGTTCCTTTCATTTTTATAAAGCAGAACTAAAAGTTCAAAGCTAATTATAACTGTTGTTGGAAGAGTTCTTTTGGCTGCCAGAGGAGTAGAGCCATAGAAAATTTGCCACAGAGGTGTCTGATAAAATTAGATGTGATGAAATTACTAGTATTTTATAAAAATGTATTTATACAGGGGTGAGTCAATAGAAAGATGACAGAATGATGCATGCAGTGTAAGAATCAGAATGTTAATTGCTGGTATTTTTACACATGAACATAGCTCATGGCAATTAGTAAATGATAACAGATTCTATTAAGACGAAAAACATGAGCATGAAAAGAAAAACTTGATTCAAAATAAAGATGAAGAGATATAAATAAATAAATAAATCAGGTTAAAAAAATTAGTAAAACAAGTTACTTTACTAAAACCTAAACTTGAGAGAGATTAGGATGCTCCTGGATCAAAATCATGATACATTGCTTGTTTGCAGCTTCCTTTCTGCTGTGCTACTTTGATTGCATATGAATTAAAACATTTGGTTTGTGCTTGTTCACCCTATATATTAATAATGTCCTTAATTCTCATTTGAAGCTTCCCAAGTGTTTCTTGACGCATTGAGGAAATATTTTAATCTACACCTTGTAAGTAATTAGAAAACTAATTGTTGTAGAGTGTCATGTGGCAAGTACTTCAACTTTTAATGCTGAAGTAAACTTCTGAATACAAACAATTGATATCATTTTAGCTAGAATGAAATTACAAGGGTCATTATAAGAATGTGAATCCCTTTCCACTAAAGCCTTGGTCAGTCAAAACAGAAGGACTAAAGATGAACCATTAATTCCTTGTGGTGTATTAGGGCACAGGTTACTGCACAGACTGCAGTGCTGTGGAAGAACAGATCCTGATCCTCTGTAACAACCGTATTAAGCAGCTGTCAGGACAAAATTAATAATTCTAGATGAAAGTGCATGGCAAATTAATGTAGACAGTTAGATATGTCAGAATATATTCCATGCCATCTTGCCATGGACCAAAACATTCACTTATGAAAAATCATAAGAGCTCAATATGGGAAAAAAGAAAGAGGAAGACAGAAAGTGAGGTGATTCTGCTATCCATTCCACTTTATTTCATAACAATGTGGAGGAGATATGACATCTCTGTGACACAGAGAACTTGATAAACTCAAAGACAATTCCACAACTTCTCTGTGGAAAGTGTTGTAATTCATAACTTGCATGGGCAGATGGGAGAGAAAGGAGACAGCTGCTGCAGCCACAACAGCTGAGTACACCAGATATGCCACAACTGCAAAACAGATTTTAGTGAGCCCTCTCTCTTTTTTTAGTTTCTGCATTTACCAAGAAGCCCAAGACAACAGAGGTGACAGCCGGAAGCACAGCTGTGTTTGAAGCAGAGACAGAAAAATCTGGCATCAAGGTGAAATGGCAGCGAGCTGGCACAGAAATTACTGAAAGTGAAAAATATGTCATCAAGACAGAAGGCACCAAGCATTCACTGACAATCAATAATGTAGGAAAAGAAGATGATGTGACATATGCTGTAATAGCTGGAAGTTCCAAGGTCAAATTTGAACTCAAGGTCAAGGAACCAGGTATATAATTTCCTATGCAATTCTGGTTTCATCAGTATTTCCAGTTCCACATGCAACCTTCACAGATAAAGCCCACGGAAATTAGCCTATTATAACACTGTAAAATTTCTCTACCAACAATACATCTGTTTTGCCCAATTATTTGAAGCTGCTAATTCATATTAAGCTGAGGAATACATTTCCAGTGGCTAAGACATCTCTTTCCAGGTGTCAAAGTCCACAGAGAAGAGATCATAGGGGAAATGTCAATTCTTTAGAATTCTGTCACGCTTTTACACTTAACTACTGAAAAGCAAAGCAAAGCTAATCTAACCCTCACCCTGACCTAAACTAAGATGCCTGATCTCAGGACTGGAATTTTCTTATAATAATTCAATTTAAATACAAAATGTAATTTAAAAATAACAATTGACAAAACACAAGTTATACTGTAATGTTTCTAGAAGCTCATACAGTCCCCAAAATTGTCTCAAAATCTCCTGCTACCAAAAATGCATATTTCAAGAGGGGCTTGAATATGAGGAGTAACCTTTGTATTATTTGTGTATCTCCCATTATTACTACTTTTGTACACATTAAAAGACCAGTTACATGGAAGTTTCAAAAACTTTCCCAGGCTTTTCCTGGGATAAAATTAAAAGAGTCAAATTCCCTGGAATTTTCTCATGAAAAAGTATCTGAAGATGCTTAAGATAGATGAAATCAGTCATTTTTTGAAACGTTTTGACCTTCCAGATCCCTTTTTCCCCTCCAAAATTGTATCCATTTACCACTTTTTTCTTTTTAACTCGGTGAAAAGCCTCAAACTCAGATTGTTTATATCACTTCCTTTTCTTTGCTACCACTGTTTGTTCTAGCAACAGGATGAGACCTTGTGAGACCTTCTGGTCAGCTGAAAATAAATGGAAGAATGTTTAACATGATTCAAGATGTCCTGTTCCATATGCAAAGACAGGGCATGACAGATTATGTGTAAAGGGAAATCCTGGTATGGATTAGGACAACTTGACAGCTGTCAGAGCATGCAGAAATATGGTCCTGCTGACTATCTCATCCTGAAAACAAACTGGTCCATATTGTACTCATTATATTTTCCTCATTGTCTTTCAGGTTAGTTCCATGTAGAGGCTGCTATAGGCAGAAAACTTGCCAATAATGCTATGGAGCATAGTGGAGTAGACTATGTACTGTTACAGAGTAACTGGATTGCCCATTATTATTTGGAAGTGGCTCCACTACCTACCGAGAAAAAATATCTTGCTGCAACTGATCTATTTCAAGAAATTCTACCTCCCTCCATCTGCTCCAGTTGCTCACTCCTACTCCATTTTCAGACAATTCTGTCTTCTCCATTGTGCCAAATGCATTTGCCTAAATTTGTCTCTGAGGTCATGGTTTAATTGAGAGGATAAAAACTTCCATAAGCCAGGGGAAGACATTACAGATGGATTTTTAAAATACTTTATCCATATTGTTTACTAGCAGTGTCTAGAGCTTTTTCCAATCTGCAGACAACAATAGCCTTTGTAATATCACATTCCAACAGCATTGTTAAACAAAATCTCATGAATAAGCAAACTGTTTACAAATATACATAATTTTTCATTACATTTTCTGTTTAGACTACTGACATTTTCAACAAATAATAGCTTTATTCATCAGCTGACAAGTTTCTACACATCAAGACTATAGAATTTTAAAAACTAGGCATCAGTTCTTTTGGAGCTCAGCAAAAGAAAAAGCCTCATCATCCAGTTTCAGTGGGCCCCTTCTGCTTCCAGCACATCCTCTAAGCTCTAGGAAACAACAGCTAATTTCTCTGTATTTCCTAAAATATATTAAAGGCTGTTCTTTTGCAAAATTTCTTCAAAAAGAAAGAGGAAATAGACTTTCTCTAATGTTGGCTTACATTCATTTCCAGAAAAGAGTGAGACAGTCACTCCTCCAGAAGCTGTTCCAGCCCCAGCTGCCTCAGAGTCACCTGCTCCACCAGCAGAAAGCAGCCAAAACACAGAAGGTAATAGAGAATTAACATTGATATCAAGTCTGATTTATTAGCAGAAGGGAAAAACATCCACAGGGACTCCTTAGTGTCATATAGAAACAGTAGATGAAAGCAGATCATAAAGAATAAGTAATCTCAGAGGCAGAAGAAATCTACTGAGAAATTTTTAAATTAATTAACTAGTTCACTTTATAGTTTGATGCAAAAAATTCTAAACAGTAATTATGATGTTTATTTCAGTTTCATCTGCTGAGACACAACCAGAAGAACCTCTGGACCCCATTGGGCTCTTTGTGGCACGACCACAGGATGGAGAAGTTACTGTTGGTGAGTGCATGTTAGTCAAGTGAAGTTTGTAAACTGTACCTGATACTTGACTATTAGTTCTCCAAGTACAGGGTGACAGCAGTGATATAATAGATAAACATAATTCATAATCTTACTTTAATCTACTTCTCCTACAAGGTGGAAACATCACATTCACTGCCAAAGTTGCAGGTGAGAGCCTGCTGAAGAAGCCATCAGTGAAATGGTTCAAAGGAAAGTGGATGGACCTGGGAAGCAAAGTGGGGAAACATCTCCAGCTACATGACAGTTATGATCGAAATACCAAGGTACAATTGGCAGAATAGGGTTCTCAGTATTCTAGGTACTAATCTTTAATCTGAGGAAAATATAAACTAAAATAGGACTGTTTTGATGTTAAGGTACCCAAAGCAACACACAAGGCTATACTTATCCAGAGAAGTCTGTGTTTCGACCACACAGACAAGAGACAAACTCTGCACACGGACTCTAGTATACTTTGTCTATGGTGAAATGAGAAAACATCTGGAGGACTGGGGGAGTAGTTTTGCACTTTCTACTGCAGGATTTCCTTCATCTTCTTCTCAAGAAACTTGGTATATTTAAAAGAAAACAGACAGCTATTTAAGCATAGTCTACCTTGGTCTTAATAGGTCAAAAATTCTGCTATCAGTGCTGGAATTGATTGCTCTCTTGGATTGTCTCGACTGCTTTAAGTAGCTGAGTAAGACCCATTTTTTACCAGAAATTTGTCCAAAGGTACCTGAGCAGGAACACGAGTCTGCACCACGACTTTGCATCCTCTGTGGTACATGAACCACTACCACCCTCTCCTGGATGGAACTGGACAGACTCGCTCACATTAGCCACTCCTTTCACTGAATTTTGGCATGTTCTGCATATGTTCTGGGAAGAGGCTAAAATTGTTTAGTGAAAGCTTTATTCCTGTTTCCAATGTGCATGCAATTAGTGTATGTCCCAGCATAATTTGCTAATGAACCTTTGTATCTTCAGGAATCCCTGTACTGACAGCACTCTTCAGCAGTTTCTACTGAATTAGCGATTATAGGTAATTTTTTGCTACAGGAGTGAGTTGAACACTCACAAGTTTCTTAGTTCTAAAAGGACACGAAGACATAGTTCACCCTTTGTCTATTTCTCTCCATGTATTCCCTCTCTCAGGTTTCACCATTTCGTTTTCTAACTTAATTATTGTATCGTTTGTGTCTCTTCTAGGTGTACACCTTTGAAATGGAAATCATAGAAGCAAACATGACTTTTGCAGGAGGGTACAGATGTGAGGTGTCTACCAAGGACAAGTTTGATAGCTCTAATTTCAGCCTGACAGTCAATGGTAAGGTGAATTCCTTCCATCTATTTTTTTTTTTTTTTAATCTTCCTGACCCTGTATTTTTTTTCCTGTCCATCAACAATTCTTTCTGGTACATAATGGTTACTTGACAAGCACAGACCTGAAGTATAGACCTGCAAATCTAGAGAGGAGACTGGGATTGGCATCATTAGAAATACCACTTGGTTGTCACTCTAGTCAGAACTGTGATGCTCTTAAAGAAAGCACACAAAGATGCAAAACTGCCCACCTTTTCTCTGGCTTTATTCTGGTTTAAGATTCATTCTTTCATGATGTTTAATTCCACTAGAATAGAAGATATGTTCATTCTTATTTTGGCAAAAGTTCAGTACTAAAAATGGTTATTTGAAAAAAAAATAGATTTAGACGTGTGACACTATTGTCAATTCCTTTTTCCTTCCTATATAAATAAATTATTTATATTCCTTCTATATAAATAAATTCAACTCATACAGAAGCACCTTGTGAGATAAAATTACTTTAAGAGCAGATGACTCATTTTACTTAATGCATGGTGCCACCCTCACAAGTGGTATACTGAAAAGTTTAAAAAAACTGAAAAGTACATTTCAACATCAATTTGCCTTGAGTGTGGAAAAGTTTAAGTAAAAGAATATAAGCATGGACTGCCTGAAAGAGCTGAATGTTTGGACCATTTCTGGTTTCAGCCACTCTCTTAAAGGGGCTGCAACATTAACTTGTGTCCAGCTACCAGTAAACCTAATGTAAAGACAAAAGTTTATTAAGTTATTTGATCAGCAGTGTTAATTTTTGTAGTTTCACTAGATAGGACTCATAAGACCTAGGAGCAGCAACTGAGAACCGTTTTTCTCCCAGCAGCAGCAGCACACCAATTTATAGCAATAATGTAACAAAATTCTCTCTATACAACATCCTCAATTGAGTTTCTGTACCTCTCTACATAGTTCCAGGAATTTACCTCTGCTGTCAGAGGATAGATTATAAATTATTACTAATAATAGTATTCAGTTGATGTCAAGTCATATTCTTATTAGGGTTTAAATACTCAGTGAAGACTGTATTGAAATTAAAATTTTGCAGAGGGAGAATTGACAAGCAAGAGATAAGAAAGTCCATCAGGCTCCAGGTTGTTATGAAACATGAGACAGAAATAAGTTATCCAAAAAACCACTGGATGTTGAAAGCTAATTAGTGAAGGCTACATGCTTAAAGATGATGCATTAATCTTTCAACATGCAATTAATCACAATTTACAATATAAGAATTTATTTCTAAAAATGTCTGCAAAGGAAAACTTTCGAAATAGCAGTGTATTTTTGCATTTTGTTGACTTGCTTTCCCATTTTTCTTCATTACTTTTTGTGACATCAGAAGCACCTGTAAGTGGAGACTTGGACATCCGGGCTGCCTTCCGCCGCACGTGAGTATGCACAGCAGAAACTTGCCTAGACCAGGTTACTCATCCAGGTGGAACTCATTACTTCCCCAGATAAAACTAGCTAAAAGCAAAGCTGATGTACAAACTAACACAAAGATACAGATGTCTACTAAGAAAATATTTCTACTGTTAAAATACTATACAACTCCTGGAAATCAGCTAAGAGAGTCTGGACTTTGTACTGGTGTAATAATCATGCTTGCCTTCAATTAAGCAATCAATAATGTGTATTATTGTAACAAGAACTTCAGCACCTTTTTTCCAGTCCTGTAAAGAGCACTCTAGATATAGACCAATAGAGATGGAAAAGATGCTGTGTGAGTTGGTCTTGATTTTATCTGGCTTGAGGAATTACATGTACCTTAGTACAAACATTTGCTAAACAAGGAGAGTGGAGTTCAGAGTGAGCTCTGTAAGCAGCATGTGACTGATAACATTCCTGCAAGCATTTTGATTGTATCTGTTTTCATGTTCTTTACCTATATTAGTTGAATGAAGACAATGACATTGAGTGGTGAAAACTCAGGTATATGCAGTCTTAGATATTAAAGACTGGTGTTGAAAGTCTCCCCCCATCTTTAATACTTTCTGAACTGATGTCTCTCTTAATGGAATAATGTTCCCTTCTATTAGTAAGATTCACAAAATTGGTTGGATTTTTTTTAATGTTAGACATTATTAATATGTGCTCTCTTTTTCCTTCATGTAATAATAAATAAGTTTCTATTTTAGTTTTTGTATGTATTTTTGAAAAGTTACTAGACCAAGAATATTCTGACATCTATTTCTCTATAGGGCACAAATCATCTGTGGCAACTCTTTGAGTATTTCTCTATAAGTCCTATTTTTAGATGAGAATTTTTCTAACATTTATCTCAAAGAATGAAACAAGGCTAGTAGAATCTGTCCATAGTTAAGTCCATCTGTAGGTAGCTCACCAGCCTCACTGTAAAATACTGGCCACTCATTGCATAACTGCATTGTGTTATTTCACTGCAGTGAGAGTTTTTCTTCTTGTTAGAACAATTAAAAGAATTCTGAATCAGCTCAAAGGGAGTGCAGTGTGAGTAGCTTCAGGCTGTTCAGATTGTCAGTTTCTCCTGTAAGGATGAAGCCAGATTTTGAACTGAACTGTTTAAATCTGAAGCTTTGTCTTTGATACCCTCACTCAGGAGCCTAGCAGGAGGGGGGAGACGGATGACTTCAGCCTTTCTCAGGTAGTCACTGACTGTGTCAGCAGACAAACTTAAGTCTTACAATGAACTGTCTCTCTCTGCTTAGGAAAAGAAAAAAAACAAGCCCACAGAATTAAGATGCAGCTTAAATTTCAAATAAATCACTGTTTATAATGTGTAGTATTTATGTGAGATTAATACATATGAATAAGAAGTAATGTAGACAAAAAAAATTAAAAAGATAAAACATAAGAATATAAAAGGATAGATAAAAACAGATAAATAATGAAAAGAGTAGCTTGGTAATTCAGTGAGAGGCAGATTCATCTAGAGAAAATGCATGTGTTTGGCAAGTGACATCTTCTCACCCTTGTCAGAAGAAAAAAAGTAACTTTAAATTATATGCATGTCTGCCCTCTCTGTTTTACATGTTTTCCTCTCTACTGAGCACATTTTGACTAAAATTGCTGTTGCTCACAGAAATGTACCAACACAACTGAAAATCTGTTTCCTGGCACACTCCTTATCATGTTATCATTACATTTTTCCCTCTATGCCTTTTGCTCCTAATGTTTTCTACTACAGCAAAAACAGGAGTTCTGAGATTAGACTTAACTATATGCATGTTAAAGCAATCATTAGTCTTATTCTTCAGAAAAGCTAAACCTTGATTACTGGTCTTTCCTGAAACTTTAACTACTACTTGTGAAACAATAAGGTGAATAGTTATTCTCCTAGTTGTAGACCTGATTTACTGAATATTTGATCAAAAGAAATCCTTTCCAAATTTGGGATTACAATAGTTATTTTTATGTACATTTTATGCCTGCAAACATTTAAATTCTTGTGGAAGTAGTGCCAAAACCATACTTCTCTGTTTGAGCCTTATACCCGGGAAATTATCCTTTCCAGTACCGTACTATTGTGAAAGTAACCAAAGATGTAAAAATAGTATTTTCTTTAAGAAAATATCTCTTCTCACAGCATATTTTGAATTACAGACTCTAAATTGTTATTTAATCTTATATTGTCCAGCAGCACAAGAAGTTTGGCACTTGTTTTTGTTTCCGTTTTTTAACAGCACTGTTAAAATGCCCATCATTTTTCTGTTGAGGCTGTTTTCTTCTAAAAATGTGTGTTCCTGCAATAATGAGTTTTCCCAACACTTTGATTTACATTCTATAGACAGACAGATTTTTTCTGAAGCAACTAGGACTGTGTGAACAGAGGCAGCATTATGGTATACAACTACCACCAGTACAACTGGAAAGAAAAAATTCTGCTAATGAAACAGAATATAAATAAATAAATAAATGCAAGGTGTTGCTTCTGGAAGAATATGAATGCTGTGCGATGGAATTACCAGATTCTCTCACTCAAGACAACAGAGATGTTAAAGAGCAGCTGGTCATTGATGATAGTAGACTGGCTGAGATGAAGAAAATAAATTTGGGCTTTCTAAATCCTGTCTGAATGCAAAGATGGCCTTTTTTTAAGGAATTTAATCTAAAGAAGAGATTGTAGTGACTTTATGCTGAGTAGGTCAGTATTGCAAATGTTCAGAAGCGCAGCTAAAACCCGCTGGATTCAAAACACCAAAAATAACATTGTGCATTCCATCTGAGTTCACCATATACAACAGGCAGAACTACACATCAAAAAACTCCTGGCTGGTGCTTCTTGTGTTCACAGACCAACTCATCACAACATTGCTTGTCACGATGCTTGTTGAGCAAAGGCATATTGAACCTCATCTCAGGCTGAAAGGCAGATCACAGAATTCCTCCTTCAACTCTCCCAAGCTCCAGTGATGTGACACGTTCTTTTTCAGTGTAATGAACTCTGGTAACACAAAGAGCCTCAAGGAACAATTGCAGCTGGGGAAATACTAAGGGTAAAAACAGTGATTTTAGATTGTGAGGCATTCCAGAAAAAGCTTGATTAAATACTGCCCCAGCTGTAAACAATATCCACACTCCTGAAAGATAGAGGAAAGAGGGAAGCTTCTGCAACACCTCCATGATAATGAATACATTCCAAATCAGTATGACCAAATTAATGCCCTGTATAACTTCATGCACAGTCGGCACAGAAAAAATGCAATTTTGTTACATGTATTTTTAAACTTATATGCAAATGACTATAAACACAGAGCCTGCTTAAGTCACCTTCCATGTCAATGCACATTCTAATTAATTACAAACCCATCTACTACTCTCCTACAAAAGTATGTCATCTATATAATGTTATAATCTCACAAGCTATTCCTATTTCCTTCTGAAACTAATTATGGCTTTCTATTACTGTACAGTACTGAAGGACATGATGATGGGGCAGAGTTTAATTTCAGCTCCCTACTGAAAAAAAGGTGAGTAACAAATCCATAGACTTAGAGAAATAACGCTTCTGTTGAACAACTCTGAAACACCAGAACTGGAATAAGTGAAAGTTTCACAAACTCAGAATCCTTGTCATTTTCCTAAAGCAGCTCTAAACGGAAAAAGCATGACAGGTAATTATGGCTACTTCCTGAAACACACAGCATTTGCTGCATTCTGCTAGGTTTATATAGGAGGAAAAAAAAAAAAAAAGAAAAAAAGAAAAAAAATTATCTTTCCCAAGATAGAAAAGGCCTGGACTCGGGTAATTACATGTTTCCAGCAGCCCTTTTCATGGGGGCAAGGAGGGGATTAAAATACCTATTTATAATGCTGCCTTATGAACAAACAAGTTTTTTTATTAGATACCTAAATGTAACTATTACACTGTTCAACTATATATTATCTATTATACAGATATTCTATGTTGCATAAATATGGCAAATATGTTTTACTCTTCCAATTGTAATTCATATTTCTTTCTGTTACTTTCACTTTCACCTTTTTTTTTTTGCTGTAATTTCTTCTCTAATTCTCATCTTTCCTTGATGTGTCTGTTTTCACAACCTGTTTACTTATGCTCTTCTCTTTTTACCAAACTCTTAATCGGAATGTTTTGGATTCCACTGCTGCCAACAGAGAGTAAGCTTTCTATTTAATTGTATTATAAATGCATGGGTCAGACTGAATATAAGAACCCTTTGGTTTGAAATAATGCATGCATCTTTGTCTTCTTTACTTGTAAAATGTGACAAAAATTGCATAGTGTGAAAGAAAACTATTGACTGCTAATTTCTGAGACTGAAATTCTTTTAAACAGTTTTAAGGTTAAAATTAAGACAATTTGATACAATCAGTGTATTTCTCTGAATGTCCTTTGGCTTTTACCATCACTTTCTTTCATACAACCAATTCTAAAATTTCCTTGAATTTCCAGATTTTCTCAATAACCTGTTGCTTTGTATTCCTGTTGTCACAGTATTTAGAATCAGAAAAATCATTTGCATAATATTGTTGCCTATCAAACAGGTGATGACATTTTGCTTGCTTCTTTCTGTTCACTGACCCTGGCCACTCATTCTGTTTTTCCAGCACCTGAAACTACTATAAAAACTTGTCACTTAGATTCATGCTTTGCAAGTCTAAACTTTCTTAGTTTAAGTTTCCACAATCAACTACTGGATGAGTGTTGTGCATCTGTGTTCAGTTTCTGCTCAGGCAGTGGTATCACTATTTATAAAAACTGTTTTATCCTCACAAAGAGTACAGGATCATGTTCACATATGAAGTAACTTCCTACAGAAGGCAATAAAGCCACAATAGCCTCAGGTTAACTCACCCAAACTTCAGTGGGGACAAACAAGGCCACGTGCTGGCACAAACCCCTGTGTTACTCTCCATGCAGGGCATCTGTCTATAGGGGAATCCTGGCTTTGCAGTAACACCAAAAGCAGAACACTCCAGGGGGACAGACAGATGAGACAGAAAAGACACCTATCAATTTTTCTATAGCTGACATTGAGATCTAAGTTTCTTGTTCCAGTATGAACCCAAATTGTTGTAAACAGACTCTGGTTTCCATAGAAGATGTAAGGCATAAAGCAATTGCTTATCTTCTTTATAAAACTTTAAATAAATGAAAACAAGCATGAAAATATTTGCAAAATTGCATACAGAGTCTCCAGCTGGAATGAGGTGCTGAGTACTAAGAGCCCCTCTCCTTGTGCCTTTCTCTTTTGCTCTCACAATTAGTTTTGAGCAGTAATCAAACTCAAAACAGCAGTAACAATCGTAAGTATTTACAGAAATGTTAAATTTATTGATTTAACGATTCATTATTTGTTAGGCTAGAAATGTAATTTATTAAAAGAAGCTTATCAATTTCACTGCATTTTAACAGTGTTTCTGCCATTTCTTGAATTACAAATATCTGCCTGGTGAATTTAAGAACATAAATTCACTGCTCCTAGTTGTTTTTCACAGCCACTGCAGAAGTAATTTGTGGACTCTTTAGGCTTTGCACACCTCAGGCTAAAGACCATTTATATTAATGAGAACAGATAGGCATAAAATCTCATAATGGAATGAAATAATTCTTCATTGAAATAGAACAGGAAAAGGGATCTCATGCTGGGGAACTCTCAAGAGCTACGCAGATTCAAACAGAATCGAGAATTATTCTTTTACCATTTCTGCTTTCTTACACCATTTTACAAGTGTCCCTAGCTCCACAGGTAATGATCATTCTATAGTAAATAGCTTCACTATAATACAGAGCTTCATTTAACACTGTATCTCCTATCACTGTAATTTAATTAACTGGTGTTGACATACAGATGTCATGGGCCAAGGAGAGGTCATTGGGAAGAGGAAGGGAACAGCTGTCACAGGACTATTAAATGGGATAGTGAGCAGAGACCTTGAAGGAGGTGACAGCTGACAGGGTCCAATAAGTTGACAGTAACTGGATAGGAAGGAACCATTTCTGGGATGTACAAAACTATTTTTAACCCCTCCACATATGTTTAAAACATACCAGCTGCATATTCCATTTAGAGCAGGTTCACCGAGCTGCATCTTGATGCCCCCAAGTGCATAGCTAACCTATGAGGTGATCTCTGTGAATAAGGATCCCCAGCATCAGGGAGAAGAGCAGAGGAGTAGGAGAAACCTCATGAGTCCAAGTGCTCTATTACTTTTCATACACTGCTTAGTTCCTGTTGGAAATGGAGGAGTACAGCTTCTCTGGGCAAACTCTGTGTCTTTCTGGGATGAAAGAGAATATTTTAACAAATGCAAAATAGTGAAAATGAGTACTGGGATGGGGAAAACTTTGCTCAAAGGCAAACACATTTTTTTCTTTTCATTTTCAGAACTCAGTTAAACAGAAATTACAACCTCTAGCTTTTAGTCCCATTTTGCATGAAACTCAAAAGCCTTTTCTTTTAATTAAAAAATTAGTATTTCCTGGGAAGAGACTATATTCTTTCTTACATTCAAACTTCTTATATTGCATACACCAGAACAGTATTGCAAGATAAAACAATGGGATGACACTGAGTAATGGAAAAGTTAAAGCAAAAAACTAGGGAGGTCTTCTCAATAGTGAGAGATATTAGACTCCTTTGGAACTTCTTTGAAATTGGAAGATTTTTCTCATTATGTACTTAAAAATAACTCACAAAACATTTCTAAAATCTCCATGAATAGTCCTACCTGCAATTTTTCAGATATAGAGTGTGTATATACAGACAAGCCTATAAGTAGGCAGATAGAGAAACTACCAATATTTATATAATGTCTTAAGGAAGATGAAAATATTTGAATCTCTTAAGTCTTTCTTATTTCCTATGATTTCATATTTTTTAAGATACAGTTTCTCCACAGAAGTTTGACCGTACTATTTATGACTGAATTAAATACATATTAGAAATATTATATGCCCTTAGTTTTATATAGCATTTAGTATTTATATATATATATATCTATTTTAATTTACATGTATTTAGAAATATTTGAAAGTCACTCCTTGATATGACCAGGACAACAAGCCCAAGATCTGCTTATGTCAAAAAAAATCTTAATCTATGTGGCAAATCAGTTCAGTTTTCCTGTCTCCTACTAAGCAAAACTAAAAACTATTTGTAACAGCCTCAAACTAAATGATAGGTATATAGAAGAACCCTGGTAAATTTTTTTTTTTTGTGGTGTTGATGCAGTGTTATGGCAAAGCAAATACCCAGTGTGCTGCTCTTATCATAGGCACTCCAAACTTCAGCTTCTCCTATCAATTCAGTGAGTGCTGGTGAGGGCTTTGGGCTTAGCGAGTGCTAAACCACTTTGAAAGTATGAGATACTGCCTACCATATTTCAGCTCAGTCTCACTGAGCTGAAATCCTCTTCTCTTGCATCCTTTCTGTTCAAGAGCTACAAGGTGTTGTAAATTCCAGGTTTGGACTGCAGCACTTTAGTAAACACAGTGCTCCTATAACAAGCAAGGGCTTTTTTGGCAATAAAAGGAGTACCAGAAATGTTTACTTATATCTGCTGTCTGGACTGACTACAGTAGTACTGTTAAGTAGCAACATTTCTCACAGAGTAATTGGACTGTTATTTTCCTGCAAAAAATGGAAATACTCCCAATAACATTCCACTTTTCTCTGCATCACTTGTCTTCTTGTTGGGGTTTACCACTGAACATGACTTTATTATAAGGGTGTGTTCTGCTGCACCAGAATCTGCTTGGTGCTGGTGATAATCAGAAACCACAGCCACAAGAAGTTCTTTCTCCAAATAATCTTTTAATTTGAATATTTTTTAAAAATGTTACTTCTTCCATAATTTCTTTTTTTACCAAAATGCAAACTATGAAGGCAAAAATGCCATGATGGCAGGGGGAAGTAGAGTTATTTGTTTCCCTGGAAGATGATCAGCCATAAGTAGGAATAAACAGAAATGCTTGCACTTATCATATAAATCCCACAGTGAAACTGCACGTACAAAGTCTGGGAGAGAGCTTGATTTCAGTATGGATCAGCATTTCCCTTAAGCCCATTTCAGAGCATTTGCATGAATTCCTCCATCTCCCTGCTACTGAAGCACAGGCATGTTCTGCTACGGGTGAAGATGAGATTCATGGCTCTTTTGCACTAACACATGATGCCCTTTTCCTTGCCCATTGGGATGCTGCGTGTGTTCCCACATGGTTCTTGGCATCGTCCTGGAGTACAGCAGCTTCCTGCGCCCTTCAAACCGGTAAGGTCATGCCAATTTCTTTTTCCATTTATGATCTTTCAAACAAAGATACGATGGCAGTTAGAAAAGAACACATCTCCCAAAGCCTGACAGCCAAATTTTCCCCTAGTTTTACTAAACCAAACATTAATTCTTTCATAATCACTAGTTCTTTGGCTAAAATATAAAATAAGCAGTTCATTGTAAATACTCTCTTATTTGCCACTATTCACCAGTCTCTTTATGTTTTATAGATTACTACAGACAACAATTTTCTTTACAACAGATGATAAATGTCTTAATAACCTGTGATTCTTTTTAGTGAAGATAAAAGTTGTCCAGAGTAGAAAAGGATATGCCTTTTATCTACATAAACCAAGTGCCTTTTATCTACATAAACCAAGTGCCTTTTTTTATAAGATTTTGCCAGCATATCAATTCAGTTCCTTGCTTTGCCATGTTCCATGTTTTGTTCATTGATCATGAAAAGAAAATAAGTTTCCTTATGTTTCCATTACCCATCATTAAAGGAAGTTAAAGTGTATTAGTTTTGGTTGTTAGAAATAAACCCTTCAGGACCGAATTCAATTTTAATCACTATATATAAAAATAAAATTAAACGAGTCACCAGGCTTTTTTTCATTATTTTACATAATAATATAGTAAAAAGTTAAACTGTTAATTATTTTTTTAAGAAATGGCTTCATGAAGACAATATATAGCTGCCAACCTATAGCTTTCTTTAAATGCTCTTAATAGTAGCACTCAAAGACTCTAATCCCTTTCTGCAGAGGTGAAGGAAAATCTGAATCACAATCTGATGTTGATGTCTGGGATATCCTGAGGAAAGCTCCTCCTACGGAATATGAGAAAATTGCTTTCCAGTATGGTATCACAGATTTGCGTGGGATGCTGAAACGCCTCAAACGCATCAAGAAGGAAGAGAAAAAAAGCACAGGTTGGTGAGATGCTTTGTTTCCAAATATAGTGTTCATATCTTCTTTACAGCAGTGGGATACAAGATTATGAGAAATAGTAATTTCCTGTTCCAGATATCACCCAGCCTTTACATATGAAATACTGATTACCAAAGACTGCAGCTATGCCCAGTACTCTGAGATACCTTGCTCTGAACTCTGGACATACTGAACATGCTCACTCTACCTGTTCCACAAGCTTGGCCCCTTATATTTCCCTGAATATAAAACAACATCCCCTACTTGCCCCCCACCCCTGTTAGTCAGTATGTCAGGCAAGAGTGATATATTTAAACAATTTCATTTTCATTGGTATGATATCTTTGGAATTCTTGAGCCTTTTCCAGTCCTGTGAAGTATTAATTGCCTAATTGTAACTGACTTCTTAAAAAGTCTGAAACTGAGAACGCAAACAGTCTTCATTCATTAGTACTGAGAAGACCAAGTATAATTTTCCTACAGGGGCAGATGTAATTCTGTTTAGGATGTGTTGAAGTACATATTCACATCTTATTTTGAATATTCTACTTTGCTTATTTTGGTTTGCAACACATACTTGTCATCCTACATTAAGGAAAAATGGTACAGGATGAAGAGCAGACAGAAAGGGTAAAAATTCAAACAGGAATAACAAAATTGGGGAGCGTTTAAGATGATGGTAAACAACATGAAAGGGAATAAAGATTTGTTTCATGACCCAGAATGAAAATAAACAAGTATAAAAATGATAAGGATTTTTGTAATCATTCTTTATCATAGCATTCCTCAAGAAACTGGATCCAGCTTACCAAGTAGACAAGGGGCAAAAGATTAAATTAATGGTTGAAGTTGCCAATCCAGATGCTGATGTGAAATGGCTGAAGAACGGACAGGAGATCCAAGTGAGCGGCAGGTAAATTAGAAATATGAGAAATCCAGAAAGGAATGAGCTACAGCTTGGACAAAGTGAAAAATCTAGCTTTTCTTAGAAAGAAAGGAATAAACAGGGAGAACTAGAAGCTGGGAAAGAATCTATGTAGTGCTGTGGCTCAGGGTCAGTTTGCTGTTGGCATAACTTTTTCTTTTTTCTTCCCTCTGCTCTATATATCTACATGTGGAACTGGATGCCTTCATCAACCAACTTAGCAAGTAAGTCCTGAGATCATATTCTGCTCTTGATGGGTATATCCAGGGTTCAAATGCACTTTCTCCTGATCTGGGATATACCTCAGTGTAACTTGTATGTACAAACAATTTCCAGTGATTTTGTGCTGAAGCCATTTTTAATGGTAGTCATGGTAGTCATCTTAGAACAGCATCCAACACCGTTCACAGGATCACATCTCACCCTTGGAGGAAGATTCCCCACAACTCCCTATGCTAGTTTTTCAAGCACTGCTGCTGTTCACTGCACCAGGACAGGCCTATTGGGCTTGAGTCCTTACAAATCTTGCCACTGATGTCAGAAAAAGTGGAGGAATCTTTTTTTCTTCCAGGCAGGAGAAGACAGGGACTGGGTCCAGAAGGGTTTTTCCCTGATAATTACATTTATATTCTCTTTTCAGATATATATTTGAGGCTGTTGGGAATAAGAGAATACTGACCATAAACCACTGCTCCCTGGCTGATGATGCAGCATATGAATGTGTGGTAGGGGATGAGAAGAGCTTCACAGAATTATTTGTAAAAGGTGAGCAATTGTAGCAAAAGGAAAGAGATTTCCCCTAACATTCAGCACTGAACTACTGTCATCTTCTCTACTCTCAGATTTATCTTGCAGGAAAATAAATTCTTGAACATATTAACAAATTCTGAGATCTACTGAAGTAGGTATTTTTCTTACAGTTAAATTGAGGAAAAATTTGCCTAACATCAACCAGGAAAGCAGAACAGTGATAGTTATCATTAATTCTCATTTGGAAAGTTATTTACCTCCCAACAATGGGGCGAGAAACTTACTTTAAAAATTTGATTCTGCTTAAGACAAACACGTGCCCCAAGCTCTACAAGCAGACCAAATAGTACAGAAAATTAATACCTCCTGTTTAGAAATTTAGAATATATACGAAAACTGTTTAATCCTGTATTTTATTCCAATTCATTAAAAATGTCATTTTAAAACTCTGATAAGGTGATCTGGTATAGTAAATTTTAAGTTCTAGGACAGAGATCATCACCATTTATTTGTCCAAGGACTCTTCCTGTGGAGTAGAGTGTGGTGAAATCTACCTCTGGTCTCCACCATTTCAGAATACTGTTTTAATAAAATTCTCTTTATTTTCAGAACCTCCAATCCTGATCACTCACCCACTGGAGGACCAGATGGTGATGGTTGGAGAGAGAGTGGAGTTCGAGTGTGAAGTGTCTGAGGAAGGAGCTACTGTGAAATGGTAAGGGAATAGAAGACAAAAACTGAAGCAAACCAAACCAACATGAAACCATCTTCCTCCATGGAACATAACAGGAGGTGTGGAACAAAAAGGGAGAATGCATCCTACATAATTGTTCTCATGCAAAGATTGTCCCTCCTCCTATATGTCAAATATGGAGGAGGAACTGAGAAGCAAAAATATTACACAAAACCCCAGATTAAATATAGGTATTTTATAGTGTCTCTAGAATTTCTTGCTCAGTGTTTACACTTCAGTAATGTCTAAGTATTGCCTAGACTAATCAGATCCATATTGTGGTGAGTTTGCTGTACTTTTTGAAATCTTCTCAACTGCAGTGAGGCATTTGGGTTTCTAAAGTATTTTTTCTTAGGTAAAAAACTTAAGTGTCTCTTGAGACACAGAGGGAACACATCTGCTGTGGTGATCCTGCAAAGCTGGTCATTAGGCTTATGCAACAAGACGGATTAAGATGACAAACATTTAGACCATGGATCCTGTTTTCTTGGGCATTCCAGCTGAGCAGAATCTGGAAGGTGCATGCTACTTGGGCAGGCATGACAAGCAGGGCTCATATGCCACGTCTCACGCGCACTATTCTCACTTCATTTCTCTACCAGATGGAATTCCCTTGTGCTTGTTAACAGCTTCAGGCACATGGTTATCAAGCATTCCCACAATGCCCATTACATTCCTGGAAAGTGCCAACTAATGATCTGCTGTCCCAAAGGAAGGAACTGAGAATTTAAATGGAGTCCAAGAGCTAGTACAGGGTGTGCATTACACTATTAAAGCCACAAGCACAGGGACACGCATTCTATTGTTCAGGAACTGCCTGCAGATGCCTGGTCACAAGAGATGGGGACAACCAGATCTGTCCCTCTCAGAACACAGTGCAGCTGCCACACTTTGATCCTGTGCCTTTGAACAACTCCCATACATCTCACAGAGCTGTTATCTGTGGGATGGGCATTTGATGTGACAAGGGCAAAGCAGCAGCTGTCTCAGTCTGAAATGCAGCAACTGGTCAGAGAAACTCATCAAATCACTGCAATGGAAAACTGAGCAGTTAGACATTCACACTGTATTTTGCTGGTTTTGTTATGTGAGACTCTGTCAATGCTCTTTGGCAACAAAAGGGAACATTTTGGACTGTGGAGAGAAGTGTCCAGGGAAAACTTAAAGCACAGTGTGGAGAAAGAGTTCCAGTTTTATGGCTCATTAGGGAAATTATCAACAGTTTAAGCCAAGTAACAGGCACTAACTCAGAGCACCTGTTATAGTTCTTAAATCTTCAAACCCAGGATATAAAACTACAAGCACATGAACAAAGGCAATTATGTGACTTGCACGAGACAGAAATAAGGGTGAGGCATGGCCACCAGACTAGGGCTTGGAGAATTCACCATGTGGGTCTCTTCAGAGCAATTAGAAAAGAATGTTCTCCTGATCACCAAAGAAGCTTTCACATTATTGCAACTCTTGCAGTACTATGGAACAGGTTTTTTTCTAAACTTCAGATGGTCTTGGAAATAAGATAATACTTGAAGAAAAAGCTATAATAAAATACATAGTTTTGTTCTAATTTTTCCATCTCTGAATGCTGGATGTACCATCTTATCAGCTCCAAATCAAAACAAACCATGGTAATGTATATTTATAGCAATAGATCTGTGTGTCCCAATTATCACGTAGTACCTACATCAGCGATATCTCAGAAGACATTAACCAATTAATCCTCAGAATCCAAACAGGAAATGGGAAAGCATTTCCAGACAAAGAGGAATTGGATGGTGAAGTTGAGAACAGATATTTGATCTTGCAGATGTTCAGGACTTGGAAAGACTAAACCACAGCTGATCTACCTATTACTGCACTAGTTCTGCTTCAAATGTGAGGCTGGACCAGAGACCTATAGTGTTCTGTAAACCAACATTTCTATGACTTTATGTAATGCTTCACTTACACTTTAATATCAACAGATTCTTCTATTTTATAGTTCCAATTGCCAAAGGAAGACCTGTAATATTACCTTAAAGAGGTTTTCTGCTTTTCACAGCAGCAGTGTTTTATTTTAAGCCAAATGCTATCTGGAGTTCTGTTTCAAGGTTTACAGTCTCTATTTGTCACTATACCCCTCTGCAAACTCTCTACTCATCCACAGGATCAGCAATGTGCCAGTCAGTAAAACAAACAAAAATTAAAGACAGTATTCCCCTCCTAGGGATTTAAGACACTAATCATTACAAAAAGACTATTTGCATTATTTAGTCAAGATTTCAAGAGAACTCTTTCTTACCAATGGGTGAATAGAACATTCAGATATTTTTCATGAGCCCTGTATCAAAATAGACCATGGAAAAATAAATTGAAAAGTTCCTCTCCAAAAGTCTAACCACAGTGTGTGTGCTTGGCTTTGCATTTAGTGACAGCAGCATGCTAAACTTTGGGATTAAAGTGCATTCTCAGCAATTCAGCAAAGGTTTCTGTATTGCATTGTAGCACTTGTTCCAGAACTAATTTGCATGAATCACAGCAGCCTTAGGAGATCATCTTACAGGTTGTCTCAGACTCTTATCTGAAGTGGAATGAAGAGGAAAGAAAAAGAAACATTATCCTGACAATAATACCAAGTGCTGTGTTTCAAATGGTTGTTAAAGGCATCCTCTGCTTCCTCCCTTACTAGTGCTGTTCTGTGACCTGGAAGGGAGGCCAGCCCTTCACTAAACCAGCTCTAAGTTCCAGTGAGCTCTGCTGTAACAAACAGTCATGAGGGAGTTACAACTAGGTATTCTGAAAGGCAATTGCATCAGGAACATCTAAGTCACAAGCTGTAGGATTCTTGTCTCTGCTTAAAGTTTTGATCTTGTGACTTACTTTAGCAGACTCTGACAGAGGTAAAAGGCTTTCTTGGATACCTCTACTTAAAAATTAGAGCTATAGTATTTTAATGTGTCCCAAGTAGCATTTCAATTTGCTATTCTGTAAGCTCATTTGTTAAGCTGAACAGTCACTGAGTCACTGGTCACAAATAAGTCACAAATAAGAGAAATGACAAAAAAGTAGAAAGAACATTTTTACTCTATTAAAATCATACATATTTTCTATTTGTTTTTCCATATAACTAACTATCAAAGAGAAAACCTTTTTCATTTACAAAGTGCAGCAGTATTCAAGTAACAAAACAGAAATATATTCCAGGAATAATGAAAAATATTATACTACAAAATTAGTGAATTGATGAAATTGCAAGTATTTTCTTGTAGCCTGTTTATGTTAGTTAGGATTAGGAACAGGAAACCCTTAAAACACCTTATGTATTTTTGTATGACCTTGATTAAACAGCGTGAGTCCTCCCTGTGCATTTCCCTTCATGATGACTGGAAATTACAATAATTAAATTTCCTCCTGGGCTGGATGGTGAAGCTTAATTTAGTAAAGTCTTAAGTATACTCTGGCATCCTTGAATGGAAAGAGCTACAAAATCCAAAATACACATTCATTTGAATCCATCCTAAAATTTTCTCCTTTTGCTAATGCCCACAAATCATGGTTTTATAACAATTATATTTCACATCAGGAAAATAAAGACTTTTAAGTAATATCCCATCAAGTCCCATTTAATTTATGGCCATTTTAAAGACAGTAAATTCCCTGCTGGTGAAGTGTGTTTTCAACCCTTTATCTCCTACAGCATTCAACACATTTTCGTGTTTATCTACAACATATAAATAGAAAAAGTCAAGTAATTACTTGTGGTGAATTCTCTTGAACCAGAAGTCAAATACCTAGGGAAAATTGATGGTGAAGATAGAGGCATTCAGGTTGCACTGACATTTGTGCAATAATCCCTTTTTTGCTCAGTTGAAATGCTACAAAGATTGGGTTCACCTTGTGTCTTCCAATCCCTAGTAACATTGAGCTGGCCCTTACTCTCCTCTTTCAACCATAACAAAAAATGACTCAACACTATTTGGTATTTCAGGGAAAAGGATGGAATTGAACTGACACGAGAAGAAACATTTAAATACCGATTCAAGAAAGATGGAAAGAAACAGTATCTCATTATTAATGAGTCAACCAAGGAGGACAGTGGACACTACACTGTGAAGACCAATGGTGGGGTATCAGTCGCTGAACTGATTGTGCAAGGTAGGCACAGAGAATATCCCAGAACCAGAGAAGCTGAAAAATGAGAACAGGCTGAAGGTAACCTTCTCCAGATAGTGCAGAGTGGTAGCATAATCCCCCTGACAGGGAAAAAGGAGATGCAGTAAGGGACATAGGGTTTGACAATAAAGGCTTCAAGGAGAACTCAGACCTGTGTGCCGGATATAACAGATACTCTGATAACAGCAGGTGCTTAGCTATCAGTCCTGCTGATTAAAGCCCTGCAGGCTGTGTACTTCCCTTCGTATTTCCTCCTCCATAGACAGCTTGCTCAGCCCTTGCCTTTTCTACTCAGTAAATCCACATCCTCTACTTACAGAGCTATTCTGATTTTTGATGTGTGTGTCAATTCTTCTCACAATATCAGAGAAAAAGCTGGAAGTTTATCAGAGCATTGCAGACCTGACAGTGAAGGCACGTGACCAGGCAGTCTTCAAGTGTGAAGTTTCGGATGAAAACGTGAAAGGAATCTGGCTGAAAAATGGAAAGGAGGTGATCCCAGACGAAAGGATAAAGATCTCCCATATCGGCAGGTCAGTCTTGCTTCAGAAAGCAAATACAGGCTTGGGAGTTGCAGTGCAGTCCCTAAGAATTGTTATCTCAGGGGTTAATAATATAAAGCTAAAAGGTCCTGGCTCCAGCTAACAGGTAAAAAGTTTAAAAGCTTTTCATATTTAGTGAAAACAACATTTCATATTTAGTGTAACCAACATTTAGTGACAGACTTGTTTTGGTATGTGTGCAGCCTTTCTGAGTTGGTTCATTTTATATATATGACTTCAGCAAAAGTAAATCTTAGTTTTCATTAGGATTACATGGTGTTTTGGTATTCAAAACACATTGCTCATAACTTTAAAGCTAACAGTAGATAGTACATGTGAGTAAACCCTACAGAAAAATTAGCATTTATATTAACATATACAGTTGTGTAATTCTGTGCTCAAGTTTCCTAGCAGTCTAGCTACTAATGGAAATGGAGACCAAAAAGATTCAGAATTAAATAGGTGAAGTCTTTCCTAGTACTCTTTTCTGTATTCTGTTCTGAACTTAAAATAATACAGGGATGGAGAATCACTTTTTAGTTTGTTTAGTCAGAGTTACTCTTTCACAATTGGATCACATGAAACCAGTCAGCAGTGTTACAACTGCCCTTGTAATGGCAAAGGACTGGACTAGAGCAAGGAAACTGCTTCCTCTCTTCAAACAATCTACCTTGACAAAAAAATCCATTCATAGACAATGTACTGATATGGATTGGCTTTAATACTGAAAGCAGAGCAATCTACAGCCATGGTGGTTGCTGCCTTGTGTCATGGCATGGGAAGAAGAAATAATAATTTCTGTTAGTATCCTATGGCCTGCACCTTGTCTCCCGAGATAGCCCTGTTTCTCCTGGGGAGGCAAGGTAAGGGAGTGCAATATATTTGTTCATTTTCCCAGAATCCATAAGCTAACTATTGAGGATGTAACACCAGAGGACGAGGCTGATTATTCCTTCATTCCACAAGGATTTGCTTATAACCTTTCTGCCAAGCTTCAGTTCTTGGGTAAGTTATCTTAGAACGTGGAATGGGAATTCCACAGGGATAAAATGGTGACATTAATGATGGTTATACCAGGGAAGAGAATGCCAATCTCTTTTCTGATACCTCAGTGTAGGCACATTGCTTTTCCCTGTGATTTTGCATTACCATTATCACATGGGTTTACAGAGCCTGTTTTTTAAATTTATTGCATAAATCTGCTGATTAATATGCCTTATGAAGCATATTAATCAGCAGATTATTACAATCACACATTGAAACTTAGGAAGTTTCAATCAGTTTTTAAATGATTTTGTTAGTGCAGGTGTTATGTAAATTCTGTTTTCTGAAATATATTTCTCCTTCCCTGTCTCCTCTTTTCTTTCTCCCCACAGAGGTCAAGATAGATTTTGTACCAAGAGAAGGTAAGAACAGCAGTCATTATTTATATGCAAGTAAGAATGTTTTCAATAGCAAAGTAAGCTGTATATTTTTTTCATTTTTAATTCAATGCATGAATATTCTTTTTTGTTATTATTTTTCATTCAGATCACTCAAACTATATTTAAAACTTACCTTCTCTATCTCTATAGAACCCCCTAAAATCCACCTTGACTGTCTGGGCCAATCCCCTGACACTATTGTCGTGGTGGCTGGGAACAAACTGAGATTGGATGTTCCTGTATCAGGAGACCCAACACCCACTGTCATCTGGCAGAAAGTAAACAAGGTAATGTGCAGCCTGACACAGTGTCTGAGGCAAGTCACAACTGCAAATTTATTTTTCCTTCTCCAATATTACTTTGATTTACTGTTATTTACAAGTATTTCCATCTTCCTTTCAATTTTATGTTTTCAAACCTCCAGAAAAAAAAAATTAAATACCTCGACTGCAGCTGCTTGGGACATAGTTGGCTTTGTGATTCATCCTGAACTGTTCCTTTTTATGAACTGTTCCCTGTTTTCTCAGTCCAAAAGAAGAGGCTGACTATATATGAGTAGACATATGTAGATGCAGATAGGAGGATACCATACACATTTATTCTCTTCTTACCTCAGAGAAAAATAAACAAATTATGAGTCATTCCCATCACCTTCACCTGACAGAATGAACATTTTCTGGAGGTGGCAGCTTCTTTTTTTATTCTTTATCAAGGATTCTACCATTTGTGAAGTAAATGTCATTTTAGCAGACTAGTGGCATAAAAATGAATTTTATATAATAAAAATAGAGGAACTTTGCTATTTGCCTTATCAAAGCAATTACAAAACACCATAGAAAGAATTTAGAAGCTAGACTTAAAATGTTAAGTGAGCTTCCTTTCTGGGTATCTCAAAATATCCCCACCCCTCACCATCTGTGGGCTTTTGAGCTATAACTAGCACAAAACAGAAATATTTTGCATAACATTCTACAGCATCATTACACATCCATATGTGTAGATACAGAAAAAATAATATTGCCAAATATGTTATTTTCCCCAATCTCCTATTTCTTCATTATTATGCCTCATTCTTGTTCAGGTTATCATATCTAATAGCACTCAGAATTTATTTTTTTTTCAATGCAGAATTAGTAAATTTTTAAAAAGCCAAGAAATTGACTCTTCTATACAGAAGTTTCTCTGATAAAATGACGACTGGGTATCAGACAACCTCTATACAGCATTACTTCTGAGGTGTGAGGTCTCAACATATGAGGAAAAGCAGCCAGTCATGATTGAAGATTGTGTAAAATATATTTACTAATGAAATTCCAAACAAAGTAACACAGCCTCAAAAGATGTTGTTCAATGAGTGTTACAGACCTGAGCGTTAAAATATTTATATCAATTTACTATCCCATTGTTACAGAGAGAAATAATCCTTATTTTTGTTCTTACTCGTATAGAGCAACTAGTGCCAGAGGACACAGATAGATTCACAACCAGTTATAATAATACTGCAGGAATGTCATTCTTCTTCCTTTGCTAATCTGCAAACCTGAGTTTGCTGACTTATCCTTCCCTAATTCACTGCATACTGATACTTTTTTTCCCATTTCTGCTTTTTACTTTGGTTTTGGTAGATTTCCTTCCCAGGTCTGCTTGCTGCCTAACTTTGCTTTTCTCACACCTTCACATTCAACCCCCCTAACAAACTCTTCTCTGTCTTGCAGAAACAGCTTTACTGCTCTGCTCAGCCTTAGCTGACTTTCTGTGGTTTCTTTGCTTATCTAGAGAAATGACCTACTTCGAAACAGTGATGATTCCATGACTCCCTCAGAAAACAACAGTGATTTAAACACTGATAATAAGGTAAGTTCCTTATTATTTATGCAACCACACAAGTGTTCTTAGTGTTGTCAAGATAAAAGGTCATACTCAAAAGGAAATAACATTTAAGTCAGTAGATATTAAAAATCAAATGGCACATCAGGCCCACTATCCTGCCCAGCAGTGGTTATTACCAGAGACCTGCTGGGCACAAGAGATCTGGTGAGCAATTGTAGAGTAAGAAGCTGATTGAGAATGTCTTTTTAATCACCATCACATGGTGACTGGGTTACAAGGAATCAAAGCACTTATTTGAAAACACTCTTAGATTTATTTGTGGGGATTTTTTCCCTCAGTAACCTATAAGCTTCAATAATAACTAGGACAAAATCTTACAGGACACATGGAAAGATGACAATGGGTCAAGAGCGTGGATGAACTATAAAGAAGTGAAACTGGACTCATCAGCAACTTTCATTTTTCACATAAATGACTTCTCTCTTGATAGAGTAAAAAAATTTACATTTATTATACAGCAATAAACCATTCTCAGGGTTAGGATTCTGCTGCACTAATCACTATTTGGACACTCATTCTTTCTATTGGTTCCTGTTCTAAATCTAAAGATACATAGGCATGTAAGGAAAAAAGGAGTGTATTACATATGTACAACTAAATTGTGGTCATTTTGTTTAGATTTTAACAAAAAGTAGAAAGTTTCCCCATATGACATTATTGAGTGGCAGAAATCACACTGATGCAATTAACAGTTACAAGAGTCTTATTTTAATTTACACAGTAACCAACTGTTATGCAAGAAACTCTTCACAGTGGTGCTAGCAGCTGTGCCAAGTAGGAATTTGTGGAAGTACTTAGTAACCTCTTTGAAACATAACTGGGTTTGTGTAACTAGTGGTGAATCTCAACAACCTGCAGACTTGCAGAACCTATTTTTCCAAATGTTATTTATGTGAGCCAACCATTCTATATTTTCTCTCTTCTACATACAAAAAAAGACTTGAAAAATTTTACAGCTTTTCAATAATTATTGTAATATTCAATGATTTGTAGTTTAATGATTTGTAGTTTTTCACCAGCTTATACACAGACTCATCAGGCTGTCCCTGGCACAACTTGCAATAATTTTATCTGTCCCTTTCACTGCCCACAGCTCCTGTTTGAATCTGAAGGCAGAGTCCGTGTGGAGATGCATGAGGACCACTGTGTCTTCATCATTGAAGGGGCAGAAAAAGAGGATGAGGGAGTTTACAGAGTTATACTTAAGAATCCAGTTGGAGAAGATAAGGCTGATATCACAGTCAAAGTTATTGGTAAGTGAAGGAAAGAAACAGCCACAGCATGAAAGGATCTTGAGTCTGCTGAAGCTCACCCTTCTCAAAAAGTCTAAAAGGCTCTTTGATACAAGTTCTGTCTTTAGGTTTAGAAAAATGGGAAAAGATGATAAAGAGAGGAACATTATCAATCACAAATTCAGCAGTATTTTTTCAGAGGTGAGAAGAGAAGAGAAGAACTCCCAGTAGTAATCCATGTATTCCCTGTTTCAGGTGATTCTATCATTTTATGGATGACAATCCAATAAAGTGAAGTGCATGCTTAATTACTTGTCAGAAATAAGAAAAGTTTTTAGTCATGGGTTGTGTTTTTAAGCAGAGATTACTTCATTCTATAAGCAGTAAATGGTTAATGGAATAAAGAAACATAATGTATCTGAGAGAAGATGAACAGATTGACAGACTCTTCAATGAGTCACAAAAGACCTAGGAGGGGTATGATTTTGAGTCAGTAAGTTTTATAAATTTTTCATAATATTTAATTTGCTGATACCCTGGCAGACATAACAAAAAAAAAAAAAAAACAAAAAAAAAACAACAAGTTATAAGCAAATCAGAAATGATAAAAGAAAATTACTTTCACCTACAGTATTAAAATTTAAAATTGCTTGGTAAATACTAAGATTTCTTTCATATTTTATAAATATTAAATCAGGATATTTACTATGAATAGCTCCAAAGTGACATAATATGTGAGACATGCAGTATAAAACTTATTCTAGAGAAAATAGGAAACTCTGGAGCAAGTCTCATCTTACAGAACAGAATTACCTTACATTTTTGCAAAAATTTTACTATGCCTGGGAAGATAAAGGGAGCTGAATAATCAATGATATTTAAAGGAAATCAAACTAACAAAGAAGCATCAAAGAGGAGGATTCCCTTTAGAAGATGTTAATACCTTCTGGATGTACTATTGTTGCTATATGAAAAAGCTGTATCACAGAATCAGATAATAAATTTGGCTGGAAAAGATTTCTGATCTCATCAAGTCCAGCCCCACCCTGTCAACTAGACCATGCACCAACAGCCACATTCAATCTTTACATAAACACCTCCAGGGGTGGTGACTCCCTGGGCGGCCCATTCCAAAATCTAATCAACCTTTCTGTGAAGAATTTCTTCCTAATATCTAACCTAAACCTCCCCTGGTGCAGCTTAAGCCTGTGGCCTCTCATCCTGTCTCTGGCTGCCTGGGAGAAGAGGCCAAAACCCATCTGGCTACACCCTCCTTTTAGGGAGATGTAGAGAGCAATAAGGTCACCCCTGAGCCTCTTTTTCTCCAGGCTAAACACCTCCAGCTCTCTCAGCTGCTCTGCATAGGACTTCTGCTCCAGACCCTTCACCAGCTCCATTGCCCTTCTCTAGATGTGCTCCAGCCCCTCAGTGTCCTTCTTGTAGTGAGGGGCCCAAAACACTCGAGGTGTGGCCTCACTAGCACTGAGTACAAGAAGACAATCACTGCCCTGATCCTGCTGGCCACACTATTGCTGACACAGGCCAGGATGCCATTGGCCTTCTTGGCCACCTGGGCACTGATGGCTCACATACAGCTGCTGTTGACCAGCACCTCCAGGTCCTTTTCCACTGGCCCACTTTCCAGCCACTCTTCCTGCAGCCTGTAGTGCTGGAGGAGGTTACTGTGGCCAACATGCAGCACCCAGCATTTGAGGTTGTTGAACCTTATGCCATTGGCCTTAGCCCATGATCCAGCCTGTCCTGATCCCTCTGCAGAGCCCTCCTGCCTCCAGCAAATTGACACTCTGACTCAACTTGGTGTCATCCATGAATTTGCTATTATTGAATCTAATAATAGATTCAATACCCTCATCCAGATCATCACTAAAGATATTAAACAGGACTGGGCTCAACACTGATTCTGGGGGGACACCACTACATCAATAGCACACAGGAAAAAAAGTGTTAAAAATATTTATTATTAAATGTTATTTTATTATTTTAAAATTATNAGGTTGTTGAACCTTATGCCATTGGCCTTAGCCCATGATCCAGCCTGTCCTGATCCCTCTGCAGAGCCCTCCTGCCTCCAGCAAATTGACACTCTGACTCAACTTGGTGTCATCCATGAATTTGCTATTATTGAATCTAATAATAGATTCAATACCCTCATCCAGATCATCACTAAAGATATTAAACGGGACTGGGCTCAACACTGATTCTGGGGGGACACCACTACATCAATAGCACACAGGAAAAAAAGTGTTAAAAATATTTATTATTAAATGTTATTTTATTATTTTAAAATTATTTTTAAATATTTAATTTGCATAAAGAAATTGAAACAATAAAAACTCTCGTTGATTCTCACACCTTCTTCAGATGTTCCTGACCCTCCAGAAGCTCCCACAATCAGCAACATTGGAGAAGATTACTGTACTGTGCAGTGGCAACCCCCTAAATATGATGGTGGGCAACCGGTACTTGGTAAGAGTCCAAACACACGAAGTCCCCTGCAGCTTGGAACATATTTTTTGCTGCTCCTTTGAAATGTCGCAGAAGGATTCTCTGTTTAGACATAAGGAAGGCAGACCCTCAGGTAGGAGCTGCTCTGATGCACTGAGCCTTCAAGCCGGCCCCGGGTCTGGCCCTCCAATTTTGAGGAGAGAGTGCCCCCTGCCTGTGCGAGTTCAGTCAGAGAAGTATTCCAGCAAACAAGTTACCCGAGCACCAAAAGGTGAGATGAAAAATAGCTAAAGCTAACTGTCCTCATCCAAGACTGAAAATTTAAGTCAGTATACAGGCCTTTGTGCTTACCTAGGAATATCAAAACAAATCTGTGGCCACCTCAGTCATCAACTCCAGACATCTGCAATCTCAGGCACTCATGCAATATATGTTTTATAGTGGAAAACTACATCATAATTCTACTTCATATAAAACAATGGGTCATGAAATAGTTTCAATCATTTTAGTGACCTTAAAACCTGTACTAAAAACTAGAGTGCAAAATTATCATGTGATGCAGGAAATGAGCAGGCACAATCAAGATTCTCACTGACACCATTTTAAGTTCTGCATAGAGCATAGTGAGTTTTAGATAGAAATCTCAGTGATCCTCAGAAGAAAAAGAAAATAATGCAGGATCTTGACCAATTTTTGGAGAAAAAATTCCTCTGAGTCTATATCTAGCAATTTGTTTAATAAAGATCTCTGGAGCTTGAGTTTCTTTGAAAAAAAAATACATTGAAAGCTATATTGACTCCCATGGGGATGCCAGAGTTAGAAATGTCTAAAATTCTTTCAATGCCCTGAATAGTATCTGAAAGAGAGGCGTTTGTATTTTCATTTGGATGTTTGAACTTCATTCATTTCCACAAGATCTGTCTCATTTAAATCAAAGCATTTACCTGTGCAGGAATAAACAAGGTACTGCTGGGCCAGCGCTTTGTAGTTTCATCTATTCTGACAGGAAGGAAGCAAGCAAGAAGTCAGCAGTTTAAAATATTATATGCAAAGATATTTACCAGTAGTTGTGTCATTACAACAGGCAATCCCCACCTCACTGGCTTTAAAAAGCCCGTGATTTTCTTTTGTAGAGTTTTCAGGGCACATATTTTGAAAAGTTCATTGCTTTGTTTTCACTGTCAAAGGAAGGATTTTGTTGATGTTCCAGTAACGACCCTTCACACTACCTGAGGAGGGTCCTTCAGGTAGCCCAGGGCTGCACTGCTGCTAGGGCTCCAATAAAACACCTGCAGCAGGGAAAAGCCAAGATGCAGCACCACCCTTTCAAACAGAGCTTTAAAAGCAAGTTAAGAAGGCAGGGGGGAAAAGGCATATTGTATTCGTATTCATTCTCATCTGTCTTTATATTGTTACAGATGGCATTGTAGGCAGTCAGATACAGTCTTTATTAGCTGTATCCAACAGATATAAAAAAGAAATTCACAACCCATCTTCACCTTTCCTGGGGTTTTGTGTGCTTTTTGTATTACTAAAACAGTATTTTTAACTCTCACACATTTGGTACATTTGGGGAAATAATCTGCTTTACCAAATGTCACCAATATGACCAGTATTGTCATTTTGCCTCCTTTCTGCCGTTTTCTTTTTGGGTTTTTTTTATTGCAAACCTCTTCATTTTGACACTTATGTGCTTAACACTGGTTATCTATAACAGCAAAAAACGCCAGAAACTGAGTTGATGAAACTTCTCTCAGTCTCACAGGCCCTGCTGAAGAGAGAAAAACAAGGAACATACCGACAGAACCATAGGTTCATGGCTTACAGCATTTAACTCTGAAAGCTACTGAAAACAAGTAGGCCAGGAGTACATCTTAATGCATTTAAAGTGATGATACAACCTGTCAGCTTAAAGATACTTCCACTGCTCTTTTCCCAGAACATTCTGTAGACTCCCATGCTCTTCTTGCATTTCAGCATTGACAGGAAAGGCTGCATGGTGTCTGTGCCTACAGCATGCCAGCAAATCAAATGTGCCTGTCATTCTCCTTTTCCCTGGAGACACCTTAAGTGTGAATCATACTTCCCAGGTATACCAAAGGGACTTCTGCAAGTTTGATAGCCATGACCTTGGTAAACAGCAGGGACTAAATCACTCTCCTGCACAGCTCAGTTATAAGTCCTTGCTATGGACTTATACTATTGCAGCTGTCCCCTGTTACAGACATCTATACAGACCTCTGCAGTCCATATGTTGGAACACACCTACACAACACACTCAAATACATGGCATGTGCACATGACTATTCTCTGATTATTCATTCTGTAGTTAAAAGATAAATAGCTTTCATAGCAAAGTTTGCTTAAAAGAAGCCTATGTGGATCACTTCCAGTCACTATCTGCAACACAGAGAAGCAGCAGAAATTTAATATAGCTAAATGGAAAGAAACAGTTCAGTAGTCCTTTGTAGCAGGTCAACTGGAAAATATCTGACATCTATGTTTCCAATGTGATATACAACCATCCTCCGTATTAAGCATCAGGAATCACAGATTCCATTCCCAGTTTTGTGAAATGAGAAGTTTACCTTTTATACTGATAATCCAGCCTCACTTAGTCATTCTGGAAAACAGCATGGTAGTGTTGGAAAGGCTATGGACGTTCTGGAGAAGTGCTAATACGTGGATTCCAGGCATACGGATGACAACTTAAGCTGTACTGCAGATTTGGTCTGCAGTGCACCCAGCCCTCTTTGTTCTCTGTTATCATACAGGCTCTCTTTCCTTCCCAAGGAAATCAGAGCAAGAAAAATGGTGAGTGGCCATATCTCACTCACTGTAGGGCTGAAGCAAGCTGAGATCTGCATTGTCTGGGAAGCATTCTGCATTTCCAGCACTTTTCAAAGAATGCAGAGATCTAGCATCAGTTCTTTGATAAAACATTAACTTAAAATAAAAAGAATTTTCAAACTGTTCATACAATTAATTCTTTGTGGGGGATTTAGGCTGTTAGTCAAGGTTAGTGAATTGAAGCAGAATAAAAGAAATAAATTAATTTTTTAACTTTATACCACATCTTAAACATTTCAAGGAAATTTCTCCTTTGCTTAAAAGGATTTTCTTTTTTCCTGCATGTGAGATAACAATTTCCAGTTCTTTTACATCATAACAGCTGTCCTTTCCAGGCTATATTTTAGAGAGAAAGAAGAAGAAGAGCTATCGATGGATGAGACTGAACTTTGACCTTTTAAAAGAGCTAACCTACGAAGCCAAGCGGATGATTGAGGGAGTGGTTTATGAGATGCGGATTTATGCTGTGAACTCGATTGGCATGTCCCGGCCAAGCCCTGCCTCACAACCCTTCATGCCAATTGGTGAGTTTCGAAACTCCGTGGTATTTCTAGGATAAAACCAAGACAGGACAATTTTGATCTCTTCAGCCACTCTTACAGCTAAAAAGAATGTGTCAGGAAAGAGGCTATCAACCATCTCTATATTCTATATTTAATCAACCTTTACCTTTGTAATGCTCCTCTGTCTCTCATTCCTCTTCCTGAAGAGCACAGAGGTTCCAGTTTCATGAAATTGCCGATGAATTTTTAGTTGTTATAATTAGAAGTGTGAGAGTCAAGCTGGATCTGGAAAGGAGGAGAACTAATTGACAGAGATTTCCCTGTCCCTCTCAGCTTCTCCCATTCCCTTATGGGTGCAAATATCACAGTATCCCGTCCAGTGCTCCCTTAATCCCGGCCCTCTCCACAGCTAAAAGGATAGATGATTAAGAAAATATTTGAGGAATGATTTTCTATAAATAATCCTTCCCAACACAGCAGCACAGTGTCTCCTGCAGTCCCTCAGCAAAGAGCAAACTAAAGGAGTCCTCAGGAAGCCTGCCTGCTAAGACTTCTAGGGAGAAGACCCCCAAAAATACAAATAGCTGGAGATTAAAATGACTAGAGTTTCTAAATCTACAAATAACAGCGAAGGGGGACAGCCTGCTGACGGAGATAATGTAAAAGCAGATGATGCAGTGAAGGAGTCAGAAGGGAAGGCTGAACTGCAAGAAGGGTCTCTTAATTCTGGATTTCAAACTCACAACGGCTGGTCTGCAACAAAAGAGGTCAAACAAGAACCATCAAGTGGAGCTACTGAAAAAAAAGGTCCAAAGTTTTCATGGGATAGGCAGAGTTTTACTTGATTAAGGATAAAGTTCACACTTACTTCTTCAGAGAAGAGGTTTGGGGTTTTGATCGTGTACTGTGTGGTTGTGTATGCTCCCAATTGCATTTGCCTCCTGTGTGCAGTCCTTGCTACCATGTGAATACAAAAATTTTTGACAGTTACAGAAATGAAATTAGGTGATTTTTTGTTTGTTTGTTTGGGTTTTTTTTACAATAACTTCAGGAACTAAGACTGATTTCAATTAGTTCCACAATATGTGAACCTGTATTTAACTTACCTTGTAAAATCTAGTATGTCTATTCAGTAGACGTTCAGTTTATAATACACATACACACTGATTATGCCAAACAGAATCATTAACCTGATTGCTCTTATGGTATGTATACTAAATTTTATGGTCCCGCACCCTAAATGTTATTTTGAAAAAGTTGTTTTCTGTTTGCTTTTTGGTATCAATTATTTCACAACATTTATGTATATTTTGGATCCTCTAGTAAGGGCTTTTCTTGGTTATTTTTAAATTAGTAGAAAATAGTCATGCTGCAGAAGGCTGAATTTAGCTAGTGGTCTTTCTGAACTGTGGGTTTACAATAAACCATGACACACCTGTTCTGAAAGATATGAAAAAGCTGTATCTAAATCAAAATTTTTCATCCCCAAAATATTTTTCTCAAGTATGTCTCTGTTACAAATGCAGAAATCAGAAGTAGTATTTCTGTAAACATATAGTGATAACTTTTGGTCATTTTCTTCACTGTGTGAGTGAAGTGAAATTTAGCCACTGTCAGTTTGCTCCTGTGACCATGTGAATTTTGTCCAGTTATCATGAGGATGTAAGTACAGAATATAAAAGGTATGCATTTAATTTCTAAACTTCTCTGCAGACTTATGATGACAATTTGATTCCTTTCTCCAAGTCTTCATTTTTTTCAGGGGCTTATCTCATAAGGGAGCATCTGTGAATAGGAACTACTATCTTAACCTCTTGTTCCCCTTCCTATTAGAGAAATCTTATGCTGTACTTTTATTAAATGATATAATAGGTGTTACACTTTACAACTGAGCTTCAGGTAGATTTATTTTATTAATATAGACAGTGGTACATAAGTCAGTGGTTAATCACTCCTTGTATAGCCTTTGAATTCTCATAGTTGTATTGCTATTTCTCAGAATCTACTCCTCTGTATTTCCTTACAGCTCCTCCAAGTGAACCAACCCACTTTACAGTGGAGGATGTTTCTGACAGCACTGTTTCCTTGAAGTGGAGGCCCCCTGAGCGGATTGGAGCCGGGGGATTAGATGGTTACATGGTGGAATACTGCAAAGATGGATGTAAGTAAGCATGAGTACTAGGCAGCAGCAACAGAGCATTTTAAAAATGCTACAATTGCAATAACTTCACCTCAATACACTACCAACAACGTAACCATGACTAGCATGATCAAATTTTAACTCTAATCTATGTCTGCCTTCCTTGCCAACCATCACCATACTCACTACGATGTGACTGTAAAACCATGGAATCACATCCATAATGTCATCTTCACAATCATCATAAGCTTTAATAAACATTAGTAATACAAAAATATCATTACTATTCTGTAGTCACTACAATACTTCTGTATAATTCAGTAATTGAATATTCCTTAAAACAAATAAAATAACATGATTGTGACATCAGTCAAACTTTAAAGTAATCATTACCTTACCTCATTTAATACTTTTACTGGTAATAGAGTGTAACAGCACCATATCTACAAAATTCAATGTTCTGTGATGCTACAACATAATACTTATGTCATAAAAGTCCGAGAACAAATTTATAGTCACTTCAATATTGACATTTTCCCTGACACAAGGCTTGATTGCCAAATAATCTAAACTAGGGGGTTTACAGGGGATAATTTATGCAGAAATAATTTAGTCTTTAATGAGATATCACTATAGAATTACCAGAATCTCTGTCATTGTCAGAGCAGAATGATTTTATCAGTCTCTGTGCTTTATAACAAGGAAGCACTAAGAATTCTGTTCCTCTGTGTCAATTGAGAATTAAACAATAAATTCCAACAGTTATGTGCTCTATTGTTGTTTTCAGCATATGTGGCTCTCACAGATCTGTTTGGACAGTCACAGAAGGTATATTTATTCCAAGAAAAAAAATTAAATTAAGGCTTCACTTTCTTGCTAAAGCTACTTCCAAAATTCTCCCCATTCCCACATAGTAAAATAAATGTCAAGAAGTCCCACAGCTCTAAGCTCTATAAAACAAAATGCCAAAGGAACTATCCAAAGACGATTCCCTTATCCTTAGCTATTTTGAGTAGTGAAGTGTAGAGATTGCTTAACTCCACATGTAAAACACATCTCCTTGATCCAGAGTTCCTCTTCCAACATATTTTATTCCCTTTTAAGTACAGTGTTGTAACTTGAATTCATTTTACCCTAATAGAAATGTACTTTCAATTGCAAACAAGGCATCAGTTTGGAAAAATAATGTATTATTGCAATATGCAAATACTGTACTTGTAGCCACAGAATGGATTCCTGCTCTTCCTGGCCTAACTGAGCGCACATCTGCACTGATTAAAGATCTGGTCACGGGGGACAAACTTTATTTCCGTATCAAGGCTGTAAACCTGGCTGGTGAGAGTGGAGCAGCAACAATAAAAGAGCCTGTTACTGTTCAAGAGATCCTGCGTGAGTATCTGTACTGAATAAATCTTATTCATTTATTTCCCCTGGCCAAAATTCTGCCTTTATCTGAGAATAACACACAAACTGCTCTTGCACTTTGATTAGGTGCCCAGTGTCTTCTGACTCTGAGAACATCTCTACTGCACCCAGGTCTTATATTTGTAAAGCATAGCTCTTAAAATAGAATTCTACTTCTTACTTTCAAAATATGGACATTTCACCTCTTGCAATGGCACTGTCAGCATTTAAGAAACATTTATTTAATATTTACCTCTCTGCTTGAAAAGCTGCTGTATTACTGCAAAATGACTGTGTTGGCTATGGCAAGAGATCTATTTACTTAATTGTCTCAGATTATTAATTACCACCCTGTGTATCACCCAATAGCAGTAGATTAAAATTTATTTGACTGGAGTCCAAAAGACATCAAGAGCTGCTAATAGTGGATTCCTCAACCTTGGCTCACACAAAGTGTCTGCCAGAGTCTCCCTGGCAGTAAATTGAGCCAATGTAAATCAAACAAAGTTTAATGCATCTCAATACCAAATGGTCATGAAGACAGATACTCCAACTGTATGTCAAGAAATTCCTTCTGTAAATAATAAGGAAAACACTAAGGATAAAAGCAGAGCCTAGAAAGCTTTCCAGTGAGGTAGAGAAAAGCAGAGACTAGATGAAAAAAACATGCAGTAAGTAAGGTCCTTATTTGTTAGTGAAAAGATGCTACAAAGAGATTCCACTACATCCACCTCAAAGAAAGAACTGTAAATGAATGACTGTAGCAAGATAAAAGAATCCATCAGTTGCTGTGCTTTCTGAGTATGTCCATAAATACCTCCCTGTGGCAATTTACAAGGTGCTGCAGTATCAATATAGCAATAGATAATAATAATCTATAATCACCCTTTTACTCCAATACATCCCTTGTCCCAATCTTTCTACTGAACTGAAGAATTTCTCCAAAGAAACAAAGTCCATATAGAAGACTCACATCCAACAGAAGTCACCCAAATTTGGCATTTCAGATGTGACATATTTTCATAATGCTGCTGTCACTGAAAACATGCTGAGATGTAAATATGTAACTGAGACTTAATGTTAACTTTTTATCAGTAGACAAATACATTTGAAACTACTGAATGACTGAGCTACTCCATAAAAGTATAAACAGTGTTTCCATAATTTTCTTATGCTTAAAATTATCCATTGCCTTATTTTTGCTATAAATAATGTTGCAAATTATCAAAAGTTTTGTATTTAGTGTACTAATGCTTAACTGCAGAGCGTCCAAAATTCTGGCTGCCACGCCACCTCAGACAGACTCTGGTGAAGAAAGTGGGTGAGACAATCAATATTGTGATCCCTTTTCAGGTATGTATCAGCTTCTATTTTGTCATGGTTATTTATGATTAGTTACCTAAAGCAGTTTCCCTAATGCAAGTTCCCATTGCTTCACTGCTTAAGCAGAATTATGTAAGTATGGCTGATGATTCATTAAACCCTCTCGAAAATTTGAGAAGGGGAGGGAAGCACTCTTTTTTTCAGTAATTTTTTTTTACAGTCAGAGTTTCTTCCTTAATCTCACCTTTTGGGGAAGAAGAAAAAAGTGGTCTAAGTAAGTGCAAGCCCATTCCTGCTTACTGAGCACAGGAGGCACCTTAGAGAGAAAGGAGACAAAAGTGTAAGAATCCAACTAGTTACTCTTCTGGAAGCAAGGCATAAGATGTCACTGAGCAACTTCTTTGACAAAAGTGTGTATGTTAATTTCTGAAAGGCTGACTGCAAAAATCAGAGTTTGCACATAAACAGAAGACCCCAGTTGGCCCTGGGATGCAGAACCTGAGTATGTGTACAAAGACCTGCTTGGGCATTACTGTGCATGAAGGCATAAAACCTGGAGCATGCTGAAGATTATCAAGGGTGCATGTATGCAACTACACTTCACTAAGGCATGCACAAAATTGTAAAATATACACAAAGCCTGACCTGACCAGTTACCTCATCCTGGCATTTTCTAAAGCTGTACAGATAGCTATCTGACCATTTCTAAAACCTGATATGCCTTTTTTCAGATGCAAGACTATAATGTCAATAGAGTGCAAGAATTAGTGTGTGTAAGGAAATGGTTTTCTAAGGGAGAAATAGCAAAATAAATTATAAATTACAGACTCTGGCTCTGACACAGATATCATCAGTAATTACAGATATAACACTTAATCAAGTCCTCAGTTACAATTTCAAGACAGTGAAATTTCTCTACAGTCCAGGATTGACATTTATAGAAATGTAATCCTGTTATTAGTGAAGAGCTTTGAAATTGTCATATAAAAGATGCTGGAGATATGCAAAACATTTTTTTCCATAAGGGAGACAAATATGCATACATCACCTGTATTCTTTTGTTTGAGCAGCACCAGCAGGAAAAAAATTATTAGAGCAAAATTTATGTAAACTTAAAGGTACGTGTCTTTTTGCACTATGGTTACTGGGTCACATAAAAAGTTGCTTTTTTTCACAGAGATATATCTGATTAGTACACAATTGCACACCCATGAATGGATAACTTTCTTGAATTGCATGCTTGAATTATTTCAGCATAATCATAAGGCTTTTTTTTTCTTTCACATCTCTTATCTCCAAAATTGTTAAAATGACTTTTTTACTGATGTCTAGCCACACACAAAATTCAAGATTTGTACATCTGGTATTCTGAGTCATGTAATTATTTTAAAAAACTCCTAAAATAAACAGATATTTTTCCTGCTTTGATGTCCAAGTGGAAGAAAAATTGCACAAATTTGACAAGCTGTCCTATAAGCAGGGGAATAAAGTTTAGCATTTTAGAGATTTGTGTCTTGTGTCCCCTTGTGCTGGTTTTGACTGGGCAGTTAATTTTCTTCATGGAAGTTACTATGGGGTCACGTTCTGAATTAGTGCTGGAAAGAGTATTGATAATTTTGGGGTGCTTTAGCTGTTGCTGAGAGCAATGCATACTCAGAGTCAAGGCCTTTTCTGCTCCCCACATTGACTGTGCCAGGAAGGAGGTGCTAAACCATGACACCCCCATATCACCACTGTCCCAGCACATCCAGCAACTCTGCTGAGAGCAACCTCACTGCAATATTCCCAGAGACTTGCCAGTTCTGTGCCCTCCTCCCCTGACTGACCCATCCTCAGTTCCCTGGCCAGGCTAAGTGCATGTGGCAACTAATCCAGAGCTTCACTTAATCCTGCCTCATCATTCAGCTGTTGCCAAACAAAATAGTTAAAAGACTGAGCTTTCCCTGACTTTTCTTAGTGGGGACACTAACTGAGGTTTTGGCATTTCACCCTGCCATCAATTTTCCACAGAACTCTACTAAGCTAATCTTAGAGATTTTGAGTGCTCTGTCAAATTTGGTCAAATTGAACCAACTGATTGGAAAGTGATTTGAGTAGCTGATAAATCATGTGCTGGTATAAGCTCTTGTCTCCTAAAGGGTAAGGCTAACAAAAAATGCTAAAATCTATCCAGCATTTTACTCTGAGAACAAAGCCAGAAAACTTCAATTCAAGAAGAATTTTTTTGAGTGAATTAAATTTGTCATAATGTTTAATTGCAGCTCTCACAGTATTAAGAATTGTGGCTGTAGCTATGTCATGTAGCTATGTCATGTAGTCATGACTTTTCAAAAAAAGCAAATCAAAAAGAACTTTTCCCTTCACATTTTGAAAAAAATTAAGTCACTGGCCATTTCTATTGCAGAAGAAGACTCTAAGTAAATACAGAATCTAGTATCTAGTAAAAGTGGAAGTCAGTGTCTTCTACTCTTTACAGCCTCTGTGCAACCTTTCCAGTGACCTCTGTGGTCACTACAGTAAAATTCTGTGAAATACATTGTCAAGGTATCCTGGGTTTAATGCTACTGGCAGATCTATTTAAACCTTTAGATCAAAATGTCCAGGAAAGAAAGTAAAACATTGTTACCAACCTTTTTTCAGTTGAGTGCATTAAGCAGGTGGAACATTCTGGTGAAATGAAGAGAATCAATATATTCTTGCTTCAAAGTTAACTACATTGCACATGATTGGAGGGGTATTATGTGCTACTAGTGGATAAAATTCACAGTAGCACTGAGCAGTCTTTTTGTCCATCATATATGTGTGAATATAAATACCTAAGAGCATTTAAATTCATTCTTCCCTGGCTGTGAACTCCCTAAGTTTCTCTGGTGCTATTTAGCTACTCTGTCACTCACTGTTCTCTCTCAGATTATCTATTACACATTGCAGAAATCCAATCCTCTGACATATGTATTAGGAACATGCTTTCTATCTGATTATGCTTTTCACAGTCTATAAATATGAGTATATGAAAACCAACACTTTGAACACTTGCAATCTTTCACAGCACCTCAAAAAAGGAGGAGCTGTGAGTGAACATATCTGATCAACCACACTAGAACACCAGCAGCAACAATCTTGTAATCAGTCTGAAAACCTGCCAAGTATTCGTCTTGACAAAGTAGAAATTTAAATAAATGCTCATAGAACTATACTATTTAGGCAAATTATTTTTAGTTTGAAAGCATTCCCTAGCCAAATTTTTCAAGGAGGATCTTCATATCACTTTAAAATACAGGCATATGTGGGAAGTAAAATAGAGTCAGTTCTTGGCCTGTTCACCAATAATAAGACACAGATATGGAAAATAAAACACAGAACAACCCAAACCCTTTCACTTGTTCCAGAATTTCTACTATACATTCCAGCTGAAGAGAGGAAGCCATTTCTTGCTCTAACAGGTTTTTGTGAGGGTTCTCTGAAATGGGATCAGGGTACTGGTACACTAGAACAGGACAAAACTCTCTGGTATCTATTATTTCAGTGCTGCAGGCCTGAGGTGCTCTTAACTATGCTCCTTGGCAGAAAGCTGTAGGAAAAGAATTTACCAGAAAGAGAGAGAATGCAAGATCCAAAACCATTGCTCATTCAAGGTGTATATATCAGCCCTGATGTAAAATAAACTACAATACATCTGACGAGTTAGAGAAAAGGGCATCAATGAACGAATAGCAATTTCCAGGTGTTTTAGACATCCTTTAAGTACAATTTTGGACAGATCTTGGCCTGACTCTTATAAAAGGTGAAGTTTTTTTTCCCTAATACCACTGGAAGAAAAAGATGGTACACAGATCTTCTGAGAAAATACCAGACAAACCTGAAATAAAGGTGTAGTGATTCAGAAAGATTCATTATTATTCTTTCTACCTTTAGGCACCAAAACCAAGTCTGAGTATCTTAATCTCCCTCTGTAGGCTAAGGGAAGAGATACAGTCTTTCAGAGTGAGAGAGAGTCTTTCCAGTGGATTGAGAACCTTCCAGAGCTGCTTTCCCTGCTGTTTACTGGAGGCAGTGTCCCCATTTCAGTGCCTTAGGCTCCAGTTCAGGGCAGCCTGAGCAGAGCTGTCTGCTGGCCTGCAAGGTCTCACTTTCCCTCCCCACCCATCTGAACTAATCCAGGCCTGTGCTGCACTGTTTCACCTTGGTAATATGGCAGAAACTTAAAAAACCCCACTGAGTTATTTTCTGTTGGATTAACTATTAATACACTTAATAAATATGTTACGGCCATTTTCTGGTTTTTTGGGATTCCTTGTTTGGATTTGTACTGTGGAAGTAGCACTCCAATAACTTTTGAAGAACTTAATAGTATTTACCATTTTTCCTGGAAATGGCTGGATGAGAGTGATGCACACCACTGATATTTCACTGATTCCACAATGCCATCTTCCACTGATTGCTTAGGTTGGCAGCCATGAAAACAATTTTGCAGCACAGAAAGAAATATACAGCAAATTTCACATCCCAAGACTTCAAGATGACAATAATTTTTCAAATGATCTTAAAAATGCCAGGGGACAGAGCATCAAACATTTTAAGGGAGAAGAAGGGGAGCAGAGCTCATAAAGTCATCAGGTGTGTAAGGGTTCTGCTAACAGCAATCAGAACAAGTCAGATCACCTGTTGGCTTCTCTGATGTGCTTAGGAAAGCTAACCAGCCCAGCAGAAGTATAGTATTTCTGGATTTGCTCTCAGTATCATTTCAGTCTCTAACTAAATGGCATCCTCAGAGCATAGTGCCACTAAACCACACAGATGGTAGCAAATATTTGTCTGGAAGAAAACAGACATTGTAAAGTATTTATAGAGTTTACTATCTCAACTCTGGGTATTATATTAAGCTTTCTAGATTTATTGCTAAGAGAAAAATGGAAATACTAAAGCCTTAAAAATTATTTTTTTCTCTATTTAGGGTAAACCAAGACCCAAAATCACTTGGCTGAAAGATGGTCAAGCTCTAGACTCCAAAGATGTGGGAATTCGGAACAGCAGCACAGACACCATCCTTTTCATCAGAAAAGCAGAGCTTCATCACTCGGGAGCATATGAAGTCACTCTTCAGATAGAAAACATGTCTGATAAAGTTGCAATAACAATACAAATCATAGGTAAGGCCCTGACAACATCAGAATTCAGCAGATCACGCAAAACAAAATAATGACCAGACTGAGGCAGCCCAAAGATCCAACTACTTCAGAATCCCTTCTCTTTCAATTGTTGGTTGTAGATGGTAGGACAAAGAGCAGATCTAGTGTGTGACCTTATTTTCCTACTACATTTTCCTACCTTGAAATTATCTGTGTCCTAGAGACCTTCAGAAGGTGAGGGATATTCTTTGTGTTCAATAGCTATTTAGCGATCTTTAGTAATCTTTTTCTTGCCTAATTTTATCCAGTCTGTATTTTAATCCAGGTCTAGTTTGAGAATCCAAACATCCTTTTATAAGGAATTTCATTTTAAGTACATTTACCTATTTGTTTTAATTTGAGTCTGTCTCCTGACAATTTCATTTGACGTCCATACAGTTTTGTATCGGAAAAAAACCATGAATAATCATTCAGCTTTTCCATGTTACTCATGATTTTATAGCCTTCAGTCCCACTCGCCTCAGTTAATTTTCTCAAGTTTTACTCTATTCATTTTGATTATTTTCAAACAGATGTTATTCCATATCGTTTATCATCCTTATCAATCTCCTTTCTATCACTTTGAGAGAGATAGAATTTCAGAGTTCTGGTGCTCTTAGGCATTTCCATATTGTACTCAAGGAAGGAAATATGAATATTGGAATGGAGGTACTCCTACATAGGTTTTTTTCCTCAGATGAGGATAGGAAGATAAAATCATTGCCATTGTATACCTCTACAAAAATTAGAAGGCATATTCCTGTGAATTTGAAAAATTGATATTTAATGCTTTACTTTATTAAGAGTGTCCAGTTAGTCTGGGGCTTATTCTCTATTATACAATTCCCAGTCTCTTTTCTAACATCATTTTAAAGGAATGCATTGCCAAAGTTTCTATAACTTCTGTTGGGATTATGTGAGAGATATTCTGAGATCTTGCCTATTCAGATTTCATTAATGTTTAGCCAGGGCTTTTTTACTTCTCCTCATTATCACTCTTTTTAATATTCTTGATAACAGGTTTTATTTCTCTTTCCCCACATTTTCACACTGTTATCCCAAATTTCTTCCAGTGTATCAATACATTTTTAGAATATGTGTTCTGGCTCAACTCCTAATGTTTTGGAATTAAAAATGCTGACTATGCTCTGCTTAAAGTTTTATTAATTATGTTGGCAGAATGGGTATGCAATGGTGCCAACAGCAAACAAGAATGGCTTAAAAAATTGGAGAAAATACGTCTTAACACCAGCAGCTGCTTCTGCTCAAGAGGATGACTGCAGTTCTGCAAGAGCAAAATAAGTAAATGGCAGCTAAAATAAAATAATCCCAAGAGTGCCCAGAGAAGGTGTGGATGCCCCATGCCTGGTGGTGTTCAGGGCCAGGCTGGATGGGGCTCTGAGCCATCTGGTCTGCTGGAAGGTGTCCTTGCCCATGGCACAGGGTTGGAACTGAAAGATCTTTGAGGTCCCTTCCAACCCAAGCAATTCTCTGACCCTATGACTCAGGTAAAGGGGAGTAGTGCACCCTACACTCTAAATTATCTTTCTAAAACTGGTTAGTGACTCTTGATTCCAGCCATTGCTCTTAGGCCATAGCACCAAGGGTCTTCTGCTTATTGTTTGGCACTGCAGAAAGTCACAAAAACACATCCATCTACCATTGCCAGAGAGTTATAGCATACAGAAAATGAATGACTGAAAAAAAAGAACTAATCTTATCACACAGGTAAGAGTTGGAGGACAGGTATTAATGTTGTACTTCTTGGGCAGTTTGGTCAAATGAATGGGAATACATATATTTCAATAATTCATGACCAAGAAGAGAAAGGGCTTGTAACATATGTAGATACTTCTGCAATCAGGGCATCTGCTATGATTCTTGATTCTGTTATTCTGTCATCAGAACTACCTCTTCTCAATTCTGTTAACTGCACTTTTTGTTCCCCAGATTTTATGTTCTCTTGGCATGACAGAAATATGGGTGATTCAGGCACTCTTTCTACACTCCTAGTGGTGCTTTAGGTGCTATAGAACTGCAGGCTGAAAAGCCAGCCTGGCTTTCAGAGACACAACAAATCAGTCAGTGCTCATTTGAAGTCTTTTCATCAGCTAACTTCCCTTGGCAAAAAAAGTCTCCTTGATGAAGAAGTAATGCTTGTGGCTTCAGTATCTATCTTTTTCGGGGGTAAGGCAAGAGTGCAGGTAGCCAAAAGCTCTGCTGCAGTGATGAGTCAGGTCAGCTCCAAATGAGAGGAAACAACTCTGTTACTGCCATCACCTTCCCTCGTTGCCAAAATAGTTGTTGCCATTTACTCTATAGATCAAAAAATATGCACTTTTTCTATGGGAATACAGTATTTACTAAAGACTTTTAGAAAGTTCTAAGATAATGAAAATATCTCCAACATCTAGAGAATACAGTTCCCTCAACTTTTTTCACCCTCTACATGAATAAATAAATTATGTCTTTCATAATGACTTCTATTGATTGAAGCAAATTTCAATTCTATACTTATTTTTTTTAACTGGAATTAATTCTTTTTCTCATTATGTATTATTTGAAAATATAAATTACAATTTATCTTTGAAAGTTAATTCACACTTTAGCTCTTCTTCCCATTGTATAAATTTCATTAGTTTGCAAAACTCCTCAGCTGATCTTGTGCTGAGGGTAAGACAGAATACTTCCTCAGAATGTAAATCCCCACTCCGACACAGTGCCCTACAGAGGAAAATAATTTGGGTCAGAAGCATCGCTAAGTTTTCCCATCCTCTACCCACAAGCTAGAGATGTACTGGTTATTACTAAGAAAGAAATATTCTACCATTCTACAAAGAAACTTTGAATAGATCTTCTTGCAGATTGCATTATCCCACTGAGCCACAAAGATCAAGAACATAAAAACCCATGTAGCAAATTTATCCATCTCTGCCTTTTTTAAGGTTGTTCTTCATACATATGCAGACAGGAATGTAGTATGAAAAATTCTTCTCTTAAATCAGAATAGATAAATTGATTTCTGTATAATGAAATACATATCTAACAAAACAACTAGGTTTTTTTTTTTCTTCTAAATTGTGATTCAAGTTAACAATAAATGTGCTTCCACATCCCCATAAACAAAGTTGTTCATTTGACAACATATTGCCATTCCCTACTTCAGAAACAGAGAAGAAAACGTAAGAAGGCTTGACCTGGTTGGTGTCTGCTGAGAAACACAGAAGATGGCAGTTTTTTCTCTGAAATGTTAGTTAAGATAGGCAGAAATAGGATGATAAATGGAATGAGAGCAATGCATTCCATATCCCTTATCAGACATCATGCAGTGTTCTAGTAGGCACCACTTTGAAGGAGGACAGTAGGGGTCAAACCTAATTATAAAGCAGTTTTCAATTCCAAAGTTTGTCAGTGAAAAGAGAATTAGCACATTATGCTTTTATGTAGAAAGTCACAGTTCCCCTAATAAAAAGGCTGATTTGTTACTGGTTTGCATATCCTTCTTAAAGGAATTAAATTACAAGCCACCTATAATTACATTCCTCTGTGCTTTGATCATCTCAAACCTACATCCATCAGATTCTTACCATTTTCTTACTTTTTCCAGCTTAGCTACACAATGGGGAGACAGTTTCTCTTCAGCTGTCTAGAATGATCTTGAACTATTTTTCACTCAATAACAAGATGAACTATCCAGCTGTCCCCAGCAGGCCCCGTAACTGGGTGCAACAATCTAACATCAAAAAGGTGAACTGGTGTCCTCAAATTTAAAGACAGAACTATTATTTAATAAATCTAATCTAAATCTTACAGCATTTGACTAAACAACATGGTATAAATATGAATGTCAAAAAGAAAAAAAGAAAATTATTATCATTTCATACTATGTTGTTTTTTTCTATATTTCCGTGAATCTTAAAAAGGACACACATTTCTCTGTCTCTTTAAAGTTTGCTCTTTTTCTAGTTATTACAGAGAAATCACCTAGTGGGCAAGCTAACAAGCACTGAGCCAAGAGGGAAAGGTGTATTCCCAAATGGCTGGCCTTCCTCAGCTGGAAGGCATATACCCTATTGCCCTGGTTGTTATAGCAATGTAGATAAATGGCCAAGAAATTGCAATGAGGTAGCAAAGTAAGAAAAAAAACTGCAGTTAAAGAGTTAATCACATCCGTCCAAACACAAACTTCTTATTCCATTTTAAAGATGTTACTAATTCTAGCGTGTTTTCTATTTCTCCATTGGATTCAGGCCTCTCAAAAGAATATTCAAAGTGTATTCGAAAATCTTCCAATTTTCTTGTTTACAGTTTTAACTTCACATTAATGAAGTGTGTTGCTATAGAATGTTACAGATTGCTATCAGGTTCTATATTTTTTTCCTTGCATGGGGAAATGACAAAGCTTTTGGATCTTGAACTAAAAGCTAAGGTGTTTTCTTATGTCTCCTCTGCAGACAAGCCTGGTCCTCCCCAGAATATAAAGCTTGTAGATGTTTGGGGATTTAATGCAGCCCTGGAGTGGACACCTCCCCAAGATGATGGCAATGCTCAGATCTTGGGCTACACAGTTCAGAAAGCTGACAAAAAAACAATGGTAAGAACTTGGCTGGGTCTGTGGCCTTGGAGTTAAACCAGCACCTGCTCTGGGAACATGGAGACTTGAGGGAAATGACTGAGTTCAGAACATCGTTTGTGTGTCCAAGGTGTCCTCTGTCACCTCCGAGGCAATTAAACATTGAAAAATAGAATCTAAAAAACCCCCAAAAGGTGAAAGATTAAATTAAATACTCAGTAGAAAATGGAAGTGAGACAAAGCCTGTGCAGTCTCAGGTGGTGACTGCATAGACAGCTCTCCTTGGAAGGTGGAATTATACTTTTTATTTGAAATTATATTTTTCATAAATGCAGCAAAAAATTGAAGGGGAGGGAGGAAAAGTAAGACTTGAAGTGAGATGCCAGGCATACCAGGGTATGTACTGGAAGAGGTATATATGCCTGTCAAACTGGAAAATATCTTTTCATGGAAGACCCCATTAAGCAGTCTCATTCTGAGTACACATCTTGTACCGGATTCCCCAGATATGAGTATGGCTAAAATATGGTAGAGAGTTGAGAGAATTTTTTTCTCAAAATGGAAGTATTCATAGGCCTATCACACCACCAGAATATAAAAGTAAGAAAACAGACCAGCTGATCTTCACAGGGAGCAGCATAATATCAATTTCACAGGTTAGTGTTAAATACCTGTCTGCCTGTCTTCTCCTTGTAGCAAAAAAATTCTCTCCATACCAAAAGTAGCACCAGTCTGACCTCTCATAACACCTTTCTAAACAGTACAGTCTTGTTACAGGAATGGTACACGGTTTTTGATCACTACCGTCGCACAAACTGTATAGTGTCAGACCTGATTATGGGAAATGATTACTTTTTCCGAATCTTCAGTGAAAATTTGTGTGGATTGAGTGAAACTGCTGCAACCACCAAAAATCCTGCCCATATCCAAAAAACAGGTAACATATTCTTCAAAGCCAAGATAACAAAAGTCACTAAGTACCAGAAGTAATACACTGGCTAATGGAAAATACAGTTTTACTAGCTGTACCCCTATAGATATTTTCATTATTTAGTAACTAGCACTTATAAAGAATTTTAGCATCAAGAGTCTTTATCTAGGCAGATCTCCTGTGCTAATACAAATGTTAGTTAAAAAATATTTAATCACACAGTCTTCCTAAATTATATTATTTGAAGTAAATAATACAGCTGGGGGATTATATTTATATTTTGGGTTAAAAGTTGAAGATGTCTGTGGTGAAGACATTCCCTGCACACATATGGCTGTCATATTTTTAACAGAAGCTAAAAACCCATGATTGCCAGGACCTTCTACCTTAACTAACACATTAAACATGAGATGTGTTTTAGAATGAAATGTATTTAAAGACTTTTTATATCACAAATGCCAAAAGCTTTGAAGCTTCTTAAAATCATACAGACAAAATAAATGACGGGTAGATTGCACACAAGTCAGCAGAACTGCCAACACGGTTCTTACTATTTTGTCTCTTTGGACTGCAGGCACCACTTACAAACCCCCTTGTTACAAAGAACACGACTTCTCCGAAGCTCCTAAATTCACCCACCCTTTGGTGAACCGCTCTGTGATTGCGGGATACAACACCACGCTCAGCTGTGCTGTCAGAGGAATCCCCAAGGTACAGTCACCACTGTCACTCAGATGGTTGCACCAAGCCAAGAATTCCTGCCGTTCAGGGTGGCTGAGTGTGGCATGGCTGTACAAAGGAGCAGCAGAGGCCACCCGGTCATGTCCCACCGCGCTCACACCTGAGGCTGTGGCAGAGAGGGGGGCGAGCCTTCGGGGGCGTCTGTGCACAACTGGGTGGCAACGCAGTGAAGGGGACAGAGGGAAGGGCACTCACTGCCCCTGGTGACACCACACCCCTGGAAATGCACCACCTCTGCACAAAACCTACTCACTGCAGAAGGTAAACAACGACAAAATGATCTGCTCACAATCTATACTCTGCTCTCTTCAGACTTTGAAGAAAACAGCAGCTGAATGTCATCTACTGTTCCACTAACCAAATGACACAGAGGAACAGCAGCTTTTCTGTTACACCCATGCATCCACATAAGTTTTTGACAGTCTGAGCTATTTTGCAAAACTAACTAGAATAAGGCCTGGCCTTGTGTGACCTTTTTTTGTGGGGTTTTTGTTGGTTTGGTTTTTTAATCTCACAGGAATATTTTCTCATTCTAAATATATTTATTAAAGTCCCATCAAAGGGTACATAAAGATGTACTATCTTGTTAATCAGGAACAAGCAGTAAAAACCGTATCAGCTAGGAGCTAAATTTAGACTTCTTAGAAAAGGGAAATAAGATTTTTGTCTGCAGTGAAGGAATTTACCATATTATGACATAATCTTGTCCTAAATTTAAATTAGTACAATCTCTTCACGTCTGGCTGCTTATTTTCAGCTCCTTTCACTACCTCATACCTGTGAAAGGATCTGATTGCTACAGAACAAAACATGCAACAATCAGTCAGTCCAAATTAAAAAAAAAATAATTTGTTGCAGTCCACTGGATGAAGAAGGAGCTCCAGACAAAACTTAAAAGTAAAAAGGAAGCATATCCAGCTTCAAAAAAACAACAATATTACAGAATAAACACCAGCAACTGTAGGCAAAATCCATCTTCCAGTAGCTGCCTCAGCTTAGAAATGACAGTGTTATTGACAATATTCCCTTTTGGTTAACTGATATTTTTGTGCATCTGCATCCACGTCATTATGTTTCCATGGTTTTAAGAAGATTCTTAAAAAAACCTTCTCAATTTTACAGCTGTTCTTGTGCAGTAATGGAAGGCTTTGGAATGCAGGTATGCTAGCTCCTCCTTCACATTAGCCTGAAGGATCCAAGTAGTCCTCAACCTTCAGCACACCTAATGCTCTTAAAGCAGCTTTTCCAGATATGTTTTTGTACTTCCATTGCCCAAATTAATCTTGATAAATAGTTTCAGTACCTGCAGCATACTCTGCAAAAGTTCTCATTACCTTATGTGGATGAAAATTTCCCAGTTCTTAATAACTGTAGATTCTCAAGCACACCTCAGGATGATCTGTACAGCATGGAAAAGTTACCACTGGAAGCAGAGACAGTACTCATGCCCTGCCAGTAATGAAGTATAACAAGAGACATATACCCAGAAAGACAAAGAGGCTGTAGAGAAACAAGGAAAATATGTTAAGGCAGGAATAATTCCAGCAGAGATCTGTCAAGAAAATTAAGCAAGTGGCAGGTGGGATGCACTGGATTGATATACCACAGGTCAGAGACAAAAGTGATTCCATAGACTTGAAGGCAGTGCAGTAGTTTTGGGGTTTATGGATGAAGAAACAGAAGACATTATTGTCTGAAAGAAAAACAGATAAATGTGAAGCTTGGTTTTCTATTCTTTAATGACTGTATGTACTAATGAGCTTGAAATAAACAAAAGCAGTTTGTTTCATATCAGATTTTTCATTTTCAAAATTTCTTTTATAAAAATTAAAGGCACATTTTCAGGTACTGGAAACAAAACATAAATGCTCAAACTGGTATAGAAGCAACCACTTCATTCCATAGTGGAAGCCAACAGGAACTTAATTTTTAAATTCCTAAAGTTTCTAAAGATATGCTAGAGAGTTTGGAAAATAATAAGCACAACCAAATAACTCCTGAATGAATGAATTTGTAGACAGTTAATAGGGGTTTGTTGTTTGGTTTTTTTTTAATTGCAATAAGACAGGGCAAAAACCTACATTTTCTATATGCTATTTTTGAGTTAACAAAAATACGGAACTTTTGAATTATTGGTTTCATGAATTTGTACTGAATGAGATGTTCCTTGAAAAATTATTAACAGTGCTTTGTAAATAGTCCTCATAATACTATTTAGCCTTTGGTGTCTACATTGAGGCTGCAAGATCAGGTGTAAATCTTCCATTCTCTACCTTCTATTTTAAAAATCTTCTTTTTTGTTCTTCAGCCAAAGATATTCTGGTTCAAAAACAAAATGGATCTCTCTGGGGATGCCAAGTACCGCATGTTCAGTAAGCAGGGGGTGTTGACCCTGGAGATCCGAAAACCCACTCCCTTTGATGGAGGCATTTACACCTGCAAAGCTGTGAATGAGTGTGGTGAAGCTGAAATAGAGTGCAGGCTGGATGTCAGAGGTAATCAGCTGAATCCTATGGATAACCCTAACACTGCAATGAAGAGAGAGTAATGGGTTAAAAGGAAATTAAAGCATAGTTCCACTTTGTCTAACCCTGACTTTTTGGGTGATATAAAAAAGTTTGTTAGTTACGTGCATCAGCAAGATTGTTTTTTCTTTCTAAAGCATGACGATAGAATTAGGTTACTTGCTAGGTAATACAGGTCTATTGGATGGTGCACAATTATTGCAACCCTGACTTCCTATTTCTAGAGCAGATACTTAGCAGTGGAAGGGAGGTCTATCTACAACCACTGCATTGAGGATAACTTCATTAGACTTTGTGCTTATTCCATAACTGAAGGTTTTAAATCAAGTCATTGGTATTAGACATATGTAAAAAGTAGTGCATGCTACATCACAAACATTTTTGGAACAGTAACAAATTATTTTATTTGTCAAAAAGACCAGGAACAAAGCTCACATGTTTATAACACAATAAAAAAATATCAAATATTAAATATTTTTTGTAAAGCTGACAGCAAAGTATCTATTTATCAATACAAATGTATGTAGCATTACTTTAAGTGCTCAAACCCAGAAAAAGCTGCAAAAGTGACCTACATAACAGTAATTGATGGAAATCCATTTTCAGCACAGCAAGCCTGAAGGTATTTGTACACAGCACCAAGTTGAATATTTGACTCGGCGCTAAATCAGGAATGTGCATACAGTACACCTTGTAGTGCTGGGTGCCAATACCCTCAGGGCTCACAGATAATTTTATCATCATCTGAAGCTTGCTTTAGGAACATTAAATCTTCTTAGAATCATCAGATAAAAGCAAGTGGTAGAGAGTGTCCATATTTCACTTTCAGTTTCAATTTAAAATTAGCATTCTTTAATGTCTAATAATATCTTGAACTTTTTTTCATTCTCCAGCACCTCAGTAAAACTCTGAATCTCAGTTGATCTTCAAGTCAAGGTAAGAATAAAAATAATTCAGCTGGATAAAGGAGCAATGGCTGTTTGGTCAGATCTATGAATAAACAATCATTAAATATTCATGGTGGAGACTTCTAAGAATGTTTATAATGTTGGTGGGGATACGTGTGTTTGTTTTGATTTCTGTTTGTTTTTTCAATAGTCAATATTTAATGGGTCTTCACATTTAATACACCGTGCCAGTGTAAGAATAACAGAATACTTGGTTGTCGTTTTTTCTTAATGCACTACAAGCACTCCCTCTAAGAGACTGTTATTTATTAAAGTAGGGCTAACTAATATCAATAACCTTGCTTCAACAAGGAAAGTATAGTTAGCATTTAAATGCATCTAGATGTGTAATGTACATTTTAGAATTTAAAAGAATGATGTAGTATAATAGTGGTCAGGTCATGTATTTGACAATAAATCCTTCTCCCATTTTCTGTCTCAGCATTAGAGTGGAACTCGAAAAGAAGAAAAGTGAAGAGATTAATGAAATATAAATTCTGCTCATTTAGGAGTCCTGCTCATTTTAGAAGACACTTAATACTCATGTACAAGGAGGCAGCAGTGTTCTGTATTGTCCTGCTTACTCGGTGTGTTTTCAGACAATGTTTCCTCTTTTCATATGTCTGTCATAGTTAGATTGTCCTTGTCTCCACATGAAGAAATTGAAAGCAATCAAGATAAAACGTTTCCCCCATTACATACATAAAATATACTTTTAAAAAATAGTAAAATTACGTAAAACTGAAAAAAACCCTAGTCCTTTCCTAATGTCTGAAACAAGCATAAATCTACCAATTCTACAGTTCACTCCATTTTCTCTTTGCAGAACTCTGACATTCTTCATAAGAAACAAGTAGCTCAGAATAATGAAGCAGTAAGATATTATTTACAGTACATAATCATTATACTTGTCTATGTACAGCAGAATGTAACTTTCATTCCTACTGTTTTTACTGTCAGTGAGTGCATGAAATACCCACTGCTGTGCTCTCGAGCAGAACTGTGTCCAAAACACACCATTTGGGAACCACTGGCTATAGCTACTGTTCTCCTTTTTACAGAAAATAATTCCTTTGATAATTGCTCACTACTTGTATTCTAGTTTTAAAAAGACACCAGCATAGAATTCCAGTTATTAGATGTTTTTTCTACCAATCAGAGACATCAGACAAATTTACAAGGATAATTTTGCACGTCAGATGAAGCAGTGAAAATTCTAGCAAGGGAGACTATTTGCACGTAAATAAAAAACTTTAAAGCAGAAGCTTGGAATGAATGTAATAAACTCACTGTCATAACTCTTCCTGAAGGTTTGTGAAAGGCTATGAGTAATATGTAAGCATTTTTGTGGATGATTTTATCAAAGCAAATGACACAATAGCATTTCTAGCTTCTCACCTACAAGTTTGAAGAGTATTTGGGGTAGGTTTTTTTTCTGCGGTAGTTAATAGTTTCTGGCTGGGAAGTACATTTTAATGATCACAGAACAGGAGACAGCAGGAAGATGATATTAATCCAGGCAGCATTGCCTTCTGGAAGAAGCTACACAAAGGAACTGAAGTAACACACCTCCCCTGCCTCCAACACGCCACTTGGGATGGCAAAGCATATCTGACACAGCGTGTTAGTTGTATTAACCAAGCAAATGCATCTTCATAATAAAAGCACTGATGGTCATGAGATGTGTATTTTAATTATTTCATTATGATATCAGAACAAAAAAGGATACCCTCTAAAACCAAAGCAAACTTATTCCAGGTCAACACTTATCTGTTGCACATTGTTGTTATTCAACAAATAAGTAAAAATTCAAAAGGAAAATATGCAGCCAGGTTTAAATTGTTTTGTGCTTACATTTTCTGAGCAATGCTATTATTTTTAAAAAATGCACAAATAAAAGACAGAGATAATCCACATTCTAAAGAACCTGTGACCAGAATGCAGTGGACCAAGAGGACCATCCCAGCATCTGTGGGACAAAGCAGTGACTGAATTGCAAGAGTTGGAGCCTAATTCCATAGGGCCTTCTAAGAATGCTGCACTTGAAAAACACAAATTAGTTTTGATTTCCAAAACTTCCAATGACAATGAGTCAAATGCAAATCCAAAGCATTAACAAAAGAGAAGCACTGACTCTAGCTAGGTTTCTAAAAAATCTTCATAAAAATGAGAATTCTGAGTTCCAAACACTAACCACTCCTCACACTCAAAAGAGGAAAAGGGGGAAGGTGCATCTGAAAAGTCCCAATTTCCTGTAATTATTTCAAGAAAGGTCTTCAGAAAATGGTAGGTGTTCGTTGATGTTTTGCCAGCATATACTATTGTCATTTATCTGTTCAGTGGCTGACACAGATCCTAAAAGTAGAGTCACTAATTGCCCATTCATTCCATGCTGGTAATAAATAATTGATTAAGTAAATAACCTTCATCCCAATCTGATTAAAACCATATACACTGAGAAAGTTCTCCCAAACCTACCTGGTTAAGGACAACAAAGTATCTCCCAATTTTTCCCCCTCACACCTGAAAGACTACTTGATGAAAGACAGTTTACACTATCATTTCCTGGGTGAGATCTGCTCTGATGTAAAATCAGCCTTATCTCTAAATGTCATGGCAAATATTCTTACCTTGCAGTTGTTTAGTACTGTTAGAAGTGTGCAAGGTTTGTTCAAGAGTAAAAGAAAGAATTAACATAGGTCATAAAACCTCAAATTTCCTACCTAGCAGTATTCTCTTTTAGCACATTAAGTGCCTTTCATTTTCAAAAACAGCAGTCCTACTGAAGTCCTTCTGGTAGTTTTCTCCATCAAGACAAAAAAATCTATTATTGCTCCAGTAAAAAGACCCTTCCATGTGAAAAATATATGTAACTTAGACAAAATAACCTCTTCAGGCTGATGATTTCTATGAGTTGGATGTGAAACTGACTGTTTTGATGCTTCCACAATTTCCATTTGATTCCTCAACTGAGGCTGCTGGCTGCCTGTTCAGTGTACATGCCTTTCCTTCAGACTATGAACTATATACCTGATGGAGATACTTGGATGCTTTGAATTAACATATGGAAGCACAGGGGTGTTGCAGAGCATTACTGAAGCCCAGTGCTTCACTTCAGATAAGAGACATCAACTCTAAAATATTGACAAGAAAAAGCACTTCCAGTACTCCTACCAGCCCAGTTCTCTCAGGGTGGCATTACCTGCCAAACAAACCCTCTGCTGACTCTTTTGCCTAGGACAACACACATTTCACACCACAGCATTAATTCTTTTGTTTCATTTGTGTTTTCAGCACTGTTGTGTAAATACTCTAAGTAAACAATATTTACTTACTCCTGGCAATGGGAACCCTCATGTAATACTCTTCATAAAAACCACCAGCTGGAATTAAACTGTCAAATGCAAACAAACCTTATCTGAGCAGCTTGTTTCCTTGAGATTGCCTTAGTCCTCAAATCCTGACCATTGTTCTGTGAGCAAATAATAATAGCAAAATGAGTTAATGATTGACCATTACTTCTAAAATAACAAAGAAAAGAGCCAAAGAGCTCTCTCATGCTGCAGCATCAGCTCTATCCTTCAGTGCCAGGAGCTCCCCCACCCACTTGTCAGCTCTTGCTCTGAGAGATTATTGCTCAGGGCTGCAAGGACTGAAGAAAATCTCTTCAAATTGTGGTGTGAGCACAGCGGATTAAGGTAAAGCTGCTGGGTCTCCTCCTTTCCCTCTTCAGCAGGCTTATACAGAAGCTGTCAAAGGCTGTGTGGGAGTTAATGGATGGTCCCCCATCGAGATAATTATTTTTTCCTATTAACAAATAACAAGTGGATCAGTTGAAGCTAAAGAAGGAAATTACAGTTATGTCCACACAGCAGTCATAACAGTGACTGTTTGGCAGCGCTTCTCAGGTTGCAGCCTGTTCTGTATTCTGCTATCATAGATCCACAACTATTACTTTAAAACTAGCAGGCTTATCTGTGGTGAACCTGCAGAATAAAAGTGACTCTTGTTTCTTTCCTGAGCCTTAGTTTTCTGACTGGTTAACAAAAATCTCAGGAGTATTTCATTCCTAAGTCCTTGTAAATCCAAGTATATGCTCTAGTACTAAAGCTATTCTTGCAGAAAGGGTGCCAACTCCTGATATATATTTTACACCCTTCACAATGCAGGTGAATACTGTGTGTCCAAGGAAGGGTAACCTGTGTAATAAGAAGCTATGTTTCCACCAGTGTATGTTGTCACCAATGCTTCCATGACCTAGGTGATCTACATGACCTTCAAAGGTCCCTTTCAACCCAAAATGTTCTATTATTTTATTATCCTTAAGCAGCTTGGCCGCCTAAGCTACAATACTTATGTGATATAGTGGGGTAAAATGCAAATTAAATTGATTGAGTTCAAATTGTCCCAACAAAATATTTATGAAAAGTGCCTCACCTGTCTTGAGATTATCTTCTTCTTCCTCTCTGTAAGATGGAACAGTTATCTTTACCAACTTTTTCAGGTTCTTCTAGGCTTACTATTTCAAATTATATATAAAAATTCAGTTCTACTTGTTGAAAATTACAGTGAGAGATCAAGATGTTCCTATAAATTATTTTAACAAATTTTGCAATGCAGGACATGCCAGACATTTAAAGATAGCCTCAGTACATCTCACCTGCAGGTTTCACTCCTTACGAGAAAGGATTATTGTTCTAGTTATTTCAAGAGAGATCTACAATTGAGTAGAGTAAATCAAAACACAAGAAAATATTACTTGGTAGAGCTTTTTCCTTAATTGAATCATACAATGGCCATTCAAAGGACAGTAGCAAGAGAAAAGACTTTTTTGGAATTCAGAAAAATCATTTATGTTGCTTTGATCACAGAATTCCTTTGAAACAAAATCCTTGCATGTATTTAGGAGAGAAGTTTATCACTAACATGTCATCTCAGAGTAGGTTTAGAACTACAAGCTGTTCCTGTCTCCTTACAAATGAATTTTATAAGAACAGCCTGCTGAGATTAAAAATAGCCCCACTGATACCTTTCAAGTGCTTACCAAGAAGAGAACTCTATTTTAGGGAAACAAAAGCTGTCATAGAGATATCCTTTACTTGTCATTGGGCAGGGTCCCCATAGCAGTCTCCATAAGCAACACATCCTAAACGGCATGAACTGGTGAAAGTTTAAAAGAAACAGATAAGAACAGCCTCACTTATTAGGTCCAGAAATGGAAAAAATAGTCAAGCATCTGCTTTCTGTGCCAGACAGAAACATTGACAATAACCAGCCCTGAAAGCACAGATGAGTGTCATAGTTATGAACACATTTCAGTCAATAATTGCGTATTAGGACAGCTGTACCAAAGACAAAGAATCTAAAAAAGTGGCTAATCAAAAATATGTAAAACATCACTGGATATTAAAATGTAAAAGAAAAATAAGTGTTAAGTGTGTTCCCTTTTTCTTCTTATCCATGGATAAAAGTCTGAACATGATTTTGTGTTCTATACAATGTATTTAGTAAAAATAAACAATACACATAGTTTCCATTGTTTTGCTTGGAAGTATAAATTGTGGGACCCAAATACAAGAACCCAAATTGTGGATGGATACACTTTAACCTTCAATAAGGTTGCGTTCCCTTGGTATCTGTCATAATGCTAACAATTGCCCAAGAAATCCAGATCTATTCCAGGAAATTATGATCACAAAAAGACTAAGTATCAATATAACTCTCAAATACACTTTTTTATTTACTTACAGTTTCATATACCCGGGAAAAAAATGGCCAAAAAATCCAAGCTTCTCTTCTTCTTTGTAGGTGAGCTAATTGCATGTGATGCCTGAAAAGAAAACCCCAAGTATAGTAGATTTTGATCACAGGAAAGTCCTCAAAAATTTCTACCTGAAAAGGGGACTCGTTCTTCCTCACTGGTATAAGGGGGCATAACTGGACTGTGTATTTACAAAGCACAGTATTTGCTTTTATGATTTTTGTTTACTACAGTACTGAAAAACGTTAATAACTTATGAAAATTTTTAGGCTACAAATCTGGTTTACACAAATTTATTTATTTTTAATAAAACAGATTAAATGGTTGAGTCATTTCTAACAAGCAGTGTAGGGAAGAGCTGCTGCTGGAAGCTATCACAGAACAGCAGCACTAAGACTGGAAACCTTTTCCCTTCCCTCTATAGCACTCTTCATCACTCCACCAAAAATAACTTGATTTAAATGCAAGAGGAGTAAGCATGGAATAAGGCTGAGAATGAAAGAAGATGACAGAGCACTTGGTAAGAACAGGAGAGGATGAGAGATTATGACAGGATGCTGGAAAGAAGCAGGGACTGGTTGAGCAGGTGGACTGGGAAGAGCATAAGTCTGAAGTGCTTGGGCAAAGAGGCTGGGAGGTGATGATGGCACAGAGGCAAGAAGAATGTATGAAAAAGCTACAAAGGGAGACAGATGGAGATGATCTGATGGGAAATTGAAATGCAGAATTGAGCCTGACTGGCTGAAGAGAGTGTAGGACAAGGATGTGTGAGGAAACAGGGAGGAATCCAAGCAGGGCGACGTGTAAAAAGAGAAGAATGAGATTTCTTTGATACCCAGAGTACTATGGATAGACTTGTACTCACTGGACTTAATATGACAAACTGAAAAGGCAAAAACGAGAGCAAAGAATGAGAATACAGAACCAGAGTTTGCACATACTTGAAGGAAGCAACTATTTAGAGTTTTACTGGTGTTTTTCCTGACACCGTTTGTTCCTTTTTTATATAGAGCTATTTTGGGAGATGGGGATTTCTATTTCTATGTAGGTTCCTAAGCCACATTTATCACTATAGTAACTGTTGCAAATAGAAGCAGGACTGTTTGCCCTTGGCTGATATATATATGCTTCTTTGTTGGACTGATGCTTTAAAACAAAATCCATCAGTGCTAGAACTACTATGCTGCAGAAGTTTCAAAACATCATACACCTGTAAACAGAAAGCTAACTTACGATTTTACTAACCTTGGTATAAACGAGATAATTTTTATCATATCTGAGTACAGTACCTGCCTGAAAGAGGTCCTCTCAAAGCCTGTCATGTACTCAACTGCACTCAAACCTCCCTTGTCACCAACATCAAGCTTTTAAACCTTCAGACACAGTGTTGAAAAGAGTGACATACCTACTATTATTTAAAGCATCACATTTCCACCATTTTAGTAAAATGGCCACATTGGGAATGGCTGTAAAATCTCAAAGCTGTTGTTCACACTGAACATCTTCCAAGGGTGTCACAGGGTAGGGCTCTGCATGAAGCCTTTACCACCAGCACAGGCCAAAGTGACCACTCTGCTGTCTGGGAGTGTCCTGCCCTTGTGACAAGCAGATGCCTCTGGCTGAATTGTGACTTCTGGAACAGCAAGAAGCTCTTTGGCACTGCCTTTTGTATGACAAGGTCCTTTGCACAAAGCTGCTGCTTCTTGATCCCAATTCCCACTTCTTCTGGAGCTCTGAGATGTTTTGTTTCAACAACACCTGGCTTGTCTAAGAGCAGAGACTTTGAGTTTGTAAATACCACTGGAGACAGAGTTAAGAAGAAACCATTTTTTTCCCAGAAGGAAGATCTTGCCTCAGAGGCAACATCATCTGACTTTCATCCCTTCGGCAGTCAAGGAGAACTGGGATGTAAATATTGCTCTTTGTGAGAAGCTTAGCTTCTATTTTCTGCCTAGTTCTGAATTCAGTGGTAACAAGAGCCTATGCCTGACACTGGGGCAAGCAGCTGATTTGTCACCATTGCAGGCAACTGCATCCTTATTAGAAACATACTCTGTAAGCCAAAAGCCCTCTTCTGGCATAAGCAGCATCATTCTAGAAATATTTTCAATATTTTTACAATGTAAAGGTTCATAAGACTTAGAATCATAGCCAATTTTTCCCACCCACTTTGATTACTAAGCTAAAACTTTAGTTGGAATTGCAATTCTTAATGACTTATATTAATAAGCAATTAAGCTTTTCAATACCCAGATGAACATTTCATCTTACCCTGCTATGCTGAAAGTGTTAAAGTAGGATGGTAGGGATTATCTGAAGTTAGGAATCAGGGGGTAGGAAATTTTTACAACAGGTTGCTTAAAGTAATGAGCTGTTTTCCTCAACAGACCTTCAAAACGCTTTTTCCAGACATACCCTTAACAAATATCACTTAATAAGTACCAGCGTTGTGACACTCACTGATGCTTAAACTTTAAACCTTTAAAATGTGGACCCACTTACATTACAAGTGCATTCACAAATAAAACAAAAGCATTTTTGAAACATCACAATGCATATCTGATAACCAGAATACAGATAAATTAGTAACGTAGGTTCCACTTTGAAAACTGCCAGGAAGACTACTCACAAATTCAAGCATCTGCAGAGAACACTTTATAATCATCACTTTGAAAACCAACTTCCACCAACAAGAAATTGTAGCAGGAAAAGAAACCTGTTCAGCCATAAGGAAGTTTTAAGGCAAGTTTATGTTCTTTGTCACATTTGTGTAAGAGCCTTGGAAATAACACAAGCGATAAAATAAAAAGGTTGCAATTTTGAAATTCTTAAAAATTAAGACACAGGCTCCTCCTAGTGGTACAAATGTAGGAATTATTCTTTTTATGTTAAGAAATTTCTAGAATGATTTACAGTTAGTCTGTTAGCCTAATTCGTCTGTTAGCCTTCCATTTGGTTCTGGAAGGTTTACAGGCCTCTAAGTTCTTACCTGCTGCCAAGGTATTGTTACCTAAAAATCAAAATGAGTGGGACATAACCAAAAACACTTGCAGATCACTGTAACAATTTTTCTCCTCCAAAATAAAGTTTATCTACCTCTTAGTGCTTCGAAATGATGGAGTGGAAACGATGGAAGACTGTATTCCAAAGATTTACGCTTTTGTAACAATTTAAAATTCCACTTTCATTTGTATTTGGTATCCAGAGAGCAGCACTGGGCATTTAGTGGTGGAAACTCTGCACAGCACGTCTTTGGCTCAGATGAATACACTACACCCAAAACATCAAGTATGCAAAAGATTTTATGTATTTCAAAAACGCCCTCAGTTTTGAAGCCAAGTCTCACCTAAAGAGCAGAAGTCCAGTGTCAGAGCAGTTACTGAGCTTGTTACTGATTCATCCCAGCCATGGAACAGCAAGCTCTATATTTAGCCACACTTGTTCATCAAAACAAACTCTGTCAAAAGGGACAGAGGGCCATTTTTATTATCAGGTCCTTTAAAAGTCTTATTCTGTACTGACGTTTCTCGTTAGCCTAAAGCAGACAGCAGCTTAAGTAATTTAAAAAGGAGCTGTACATAGTAAATGATGTTGTGCATTTAACAATCTTCCCCCTATAATTTTAAGTCATGTTAATAGGCCTACTAACACAATTACAACCTAAAAATTGAAATTGTCTACCTCAGTGGGACCCAGCATTGCACAAATGGAACCTCTATTGTAGACCAAAGTGCTTTCAGTCTTAACTGTACTTGAAATAGGTAGTACGCAGAAAACTACAAATGCTAAAAATTCATGAGAAATTATGAATATAAGAAAATTTACGGTCTCAGAAGACAAAAGAAAGAAAATAAATTCAAACCAGGTTAATTTCATTATTTGCCAATTTTAGTTTTGCTTTTATGTTAGGAAAGGATGAAAGATTGTTTACGTACCACTTAAACTTGCAAGCTTGCAAAAGAAATTTCCCTATTTCAGATGTGTCTGTTTTCCCTATTCATGTTTTTCAAACATTTTTGTTTTAAAGACAAACGACACAGATGTAGTCTTAGAAGAAAAAGAACCCCAGATTATTTAAAGGTGCTTATGTGGAAAGAAATTTAGATTGTCCATTTGGAGTCTTCTCTTTCTCATTACTTCATTTATGTGTGTGATGTATTTTGTATATAATTACATTTGTTTCAGAATAACAAATGACAGAAAAGCACAGGAGGATGAAAACTAGTTGCTGGTTGAATGACATTTTATTTTCACATTCAGAGAGCTGTACAGTTTCTATAAATAGATGTGATACTATAATATTTACATCATCCTCACCCATACTAGTATATTCCATTTTAAATGGTAGATACCCTGACCAAGCCAAAACAGGGTTATTTCTGGGTGCATTTAGTCAGGATTCTATGTCAAAACATACAATACATCAGTTTGTGTCAGAGCAATTTTTCCTGGTATTTTACATGTAACATTATTTTCTCTAGACAGTCTCACCTTCCAGCATCCTAAGAGCTTTCCAGACAAGTGCAGTACAGTTCAAGAACAAAAACAAGATGCAAAGAAACCATTCATATATCCAGCCTATTTAAAATAAGGAATGTGACGGATAGTTTTAACTACGTGAGTTTCATTATACATAAACACAATATTTTCAAGATCCCTTCATATACAGGTACAGATTGAAAACAAAATAAAAAGCAATAGTTTAAAAAAATTGGAGACAGCAAGATCCTCTTGGCTTCTGAACATGTTCTGCAGATTTCTGTACTGTGCTTCTGCCAATAACATTTCCAAGTTTTACACTGCCTTATTAATTTTCTAATCCCTGTGATTAACTGCTTTAGGGAGTGCTTATTTGCATCTGTGAACTCTACTGCTGGGGTAGCTACAAATGTAACCTAAACTCCCATTTGAAAATCCACAGAACCCATGAAGTGTTGAGGTTTTTTACACTATGCCACCTTCAAAGTTTCTCTCTCCACTTGAGAAGCAGCCATCTCCACAGACAGACCAATTAAATAACTAAACTTCAACTGTCACATGACATTTTAAGACTATGACAGCTAGATTGTTCATCTCTACCAAAAGGGACTGTAGAACTATGTGACAGGAACGCCGTGTTGGTAATTTAAAAATGAACAACACAGAAGGAAAACAACAAAAACACAACACTGAAACAACATACAGGACCAGGCTGCTTCCACTGTGCACATACCAGAGAATCTGAAAGCAGAAGCCTGCATTTGTAAAGTGATCAAATTGTAACAAGTACCACTAGAACAAAAAACAACCAAACTCAAGCTGTTAGTCATCTTAACAAAAAAGGAATTTCAAAGGAAAGTCCAGAGTAAGTCACTCACAGCTGGATGCAGATGCTCAAAACTGTCTGATTAAAAGCTCATTTAAAAACTCCATTAAGGATGAATTCAGAAGGAGACTGAACAGGGAAGGCTTAGGCTTTTCTATGGGGAAAGACTTGCAGGGTCATACATAAATAATCAAGTTCTCATAAAAGACAGAAAGTGAGCTCCAGTAACTGCAGTAAAACTGGGAGTACTGCATATCAGTGTGCCAAAGGGTAGATATTTCCAAGTATCCTGATCAACTGGAAACTGGTCGAGGTGGTTTGCATTTGTTTTCTGCCTCTTTTCCACGAATTGCAGCCACATAAGAGAAGAGACACAGCACGGAGTAGCAGATCTCATGAGCCTACAAGAATTTAGAAGAGGAGATACCGAAATTCAGATTAAGTGTTTTACAAAATCCATTGCACATTTGTATTTTTCTGCATGTCTTCCTTCATGGAACAATTACTCTGGCTACAGATAAAACCAGGAAAATGTGTCCCCTACCACCTTGTAACTGAGACGGAGTGAGAAGAAGAGCCATATAACAAACTAAAAAATGCCTTTGGTATAAAAAAATTAGCTGCTTAACAGTATGATTCAATAATTTTTAAGAACATTATGCTAAGCTAGAAAGTTGGCCAAATGGCTTTGGAAAAACCATTCTGCATATTTGCTTTTGGTCTGTTGCATGAAATCACAAGATATTTTCTGAGAGGGGTTGAAAGATCTAACTAAAGAGAGGGTTTCATATAGCAGTAGTCAGTTTTGCAATTATTTAACTGAATAACTGTGCTATTATTTAACCAAAAATCCTCTTTTACCACATGACTGGCAGCACAATTCAGTGAAGGTACGACTTAGACTTAATTTATATACTAAGCTATTACCAGCTGTTCTGATAATCTTAAAAATTCTTGTCCTTTAAACTTAAAATTTTTGTAAATATAATAAGCATAATATGTTTTGCTGTAGTACAGTACAAGCTAAAACACTTCCATAAAATACTTTTTTTCCATTAAACTAGCTTTTCTTACTAACAGATACTGTTTCTTAAACTACATACATTCTAAACATTTTGTTCTAAAACATTTCCAGCTTCTTCAAATAATTTTGCTCTCTTTCCTCTTGAAGGACTGAATTTCCATGAAAACACCAAATGTGCACACTGCATGTCAGACATAAGCTGAATTTCCCTTCTGATGATAATAATTGGTTTCTTCCTCATGAGTGCAAATATGCCTGATCATGTATAAAACTGCAAAGTATCATTATCAACTGTTGGTGTTCACGAAAAATGTTATAAAAACTGAACATTATTCCAGAACAAGAACTCATCTATACAACAGGAATCAGTACTTTTACTGTTCTCTCACAAGTCATTGTTCATGAGGAGATGGGAATTTTTTGCAAACTGTTAACAATCATTTTATTCTAAGGAAGTAGTCTCCCTTTCCATTGGTTCTATGGAGTAAGGGCTGTATTCTGCACAGTCTTAAAATTAACAGTTCTACCAGTTCCTATTGTGCTGAAGTTCAATGCCAAATTGGCAACCTTTCATCTTCATCTGTCTTATAAAAGGAAACAGTGCCTTCTGCACTACTGGTGAGTTCCTCTAATTTCATAGATCCAGCAATCACTGAGTTTTGCTGTCTCCCCCTACTGAAAACATCATAAAGAGCAGCTGGTGTTTCACTGCAAATCCTGCAATCTCAATGTAATTCTTTTCTCCACATGAAAATGTAAAGATACATCCTCTAGAGAACCACCAGGGGCATCACAGTAGACTCACCATTGGCGTCTTGTACTTGTGGCTCACCACTTCTTTAGTTTCAGGAACTAAAACCGGACGGGCAAGAGACAAAACAAAAAGTTCAAAAAACGAGAGGCAAATGGGGAAGAAATAGCACAATGTTCCCATGGGAAAGGGAAGGGAGGCAGACAGACAGCAGGTGCAGGTACAGGGCACTTCACTATCCCTCACTTCTACATACTTCTACTGCTTTTCATTTGTATTACATATATCCTTGGAAGACACTGGTAATATCATAATGAATTACTCAAGCTGGCAAAAATTTTCACAGCCTCTGTTTGGCACAGCAGATATCCGATGGTCCTTAAGAGACTCTGGATTTTCTCATATTACTTATTCCTGCTAGACAGTAAAAATAATGAAAAAATATGTTTAATGAAAAAATACGCCTAATGCCTACTACAGTAAAACATAACCCAAAAATTCCATAGGAATTTGTCACTATGAGTCCCAAAGATTTTTACCTTGAGATCTTCTCTGCTGAGCAACAGATTTCAAAAGAACTGTTGGACACTGTATACTGTATAGTAAGCTAGTGAAATCCAGGGGGAAAAAAAGGAGATGAGGGAGAAATTTTTCTTAACTTGAAAACTGTTTTCCAGCTCTATTTTAAGTTTCTCAAGATATTCTTTCTCCAGTATAGGATGTGTGTGATGGTATTTACTTGACATACTCACTGAAAACATTCATAGTTTTTGAATGAGTTGCCTTAAAATAAAATGCTGAGTTCAGTGACACGTATTCCTAAAATACCAAGCTGGTTGGGTCATAGAAATCTTTATATAAAAAGAAGATCAGGGCATTGATAAAAAAAATATTTATTATCCAGAAAATATGCCCTTGTTGCATTGCACTGCCTCAAACTGATAGAAAGAAAACTGTCATAATATAAGTAAATTTGTCTTTTTCTCATTGTAGAATGAATAAAAAAGCAAACTGTAACCACCCCATTTATGTGCAGTGTATCTGAACTGTGCCTTTGGCCCACACTTGGTCTGCAAATGTTGTGAACAGATACCATGGGAAATCACCAGAAGAGAACAAAGACCACACTAGAACATTCAACTGGCAAATTTAAAACGTCAGTATCAGGGGAATACCAAGACCAACTCTGAGTACTTCCCTTCCAGCTGGAATTTGCCATGAAATTTCTGTGTCACAACAAAAGAATTTAGAAGAAGCAGTACAGAAATTATGCAAAACCAAATCATTCCAGGTTCATAGAGGAAGGATATTTTATTACACATAGTACTGGTGACAAGAAAAGAAACAGAGGCAGATGAGCTCAGTATGAAGAACCAGGAAAAGTCCACAACAAAACCTATCCATGCAGATGTCATCTCTTCAACTATGGTATGACACAGCTAAATGCTGGAGAGGGAGACAGATCACACTCTAAGGGGCCAAGAGTAGGCAGTGCAGACTGGGTTTGAGAAAGTTCTCAAAATATAAACAAGTACCTACTAATTCTCATATGTCATGGTACTGTCATTCTTGAAAATAATGTATTGAGAAGTACAGAATATGATGATAAAAAGTATTATTTTTGGTTTATTTTTCAACTCTCTCTCTCCTTAGAGCTGGCAGTTGCATGAAGGGCTGAGAAACAAGGGAAGTGCACACCCAGGCTGCACTGCCCCAGTGATACCAGAGACTAAAGCTGGGGAGATAAGGAGGTGCACATCCAAGCTACCTTACCCGTTGGCACCAGATGTTCCAAATTAACTCCATGTCACCAGGGGATAAAGGTGGGAGTGAGGCTGGTGCACAGCCAAATAGGGTAGGACTTTTACAGCTGTGTAAGTCTCACTGCCCACTGGATAACATACAATTGTTCATATACTCTTCAAAAAGCAGGAAGGGAAAGCTGTAAGAACCTTGTGCCACGAGGGAAGGAGAGAAGGGAAGCTGTAAAGTCCTGTATCATAATTGAGAATAGGAAGAGAGGGAGCAGGAGAGCAGCTAGGCAAGGTACTGTCTCTCCACAGTAAGTTGCTTGTGTTTACTTAAAGTATTCCTTCACAGTCCTTCCAATGCAGAAAATTCTCCTGAGAGGACTGAGTTAGGAAGATTAAGAAGAGTGGGTTTGCATTTATAAATACAGAAGTCAAAGTACTACTACTGCAGAATACAAAGAAAAAAGGAAGAAAGGAAAAAAGAAACTGCCCTCCCACAAAAAAAAAAAAAAAAAGACCCGCCACCACAACAAGAAAAAAAACCAAAGAAAAGCCCCAAGCTTTCAAAGATTCAAGCCTCAAACTGAGAGATTAGCACTTTTCTTCTAACATTAGAATTTATTCCTGATGCTCTTCAACTGAGCGGATGAGGGGAGTAAATTAGGCAACATCCTGCAGCCTTTGGTCCTGTAAATGAAAATATGGTGCTACCACAAAATGAGTTTAGGGGAGATCACTTTACCTGCTGGAGAATGAAGGTTTTCATAGCAGCGGCGGTGAAGGGGCCACAAGAAAGTAAAGCACAAGTACACAGCAGTAACTCAAATTCCAGAGGGAAGAACCTTACATTTCCTCACTTACTTAAGTTTACACTTTCATTTGTGGGACACAATTCCTGAACTTCTGCATGCATCCTGCTCTGAAACCACAAGTCCAGCTGTGATGCTGCCATCTAAATCCAGCATTATCACAAACAGACCCTTAATTTCCTCCTGTGCTATCACTAATTTGGAGCACTCATGCTTGGTAAAATCAAAATCTTGCATTGAAGTACTTTCCATCAGACTGGAGTTTGCACACTTACCAGACTCTACCTTCCTAAGACCATCTACTACTTCAATATGCTCCTACTATAATAAGTCTGATGGCAAGGTTTACAACCTTTTACACTAAATAACTTCATTCTTCTGAAGTCCAAGCAAGTTTTTGCTGAATGCTTTTAGTCTACTACTACCAAACATGTTCATTTATCTTGAAGAGGACAGATTTTCATATCCTCTCACCTTTATTACACTTCAAAAAACAGCTGCGAGGTAGATTCTAATCTTGGCATAAGAAGAAAAGGTAGCTCCCTTGCATCCTACTTTTTTTTTTTTTCCCCCCTCTGTATTAGCTGGATGGGCAAATTGTCAATCCCATTTGGTACATCTAAATTGGTTCTTGTCTGTGACCTCTGTTTTGTGAGAGAGGATATTTTTAACTCAAGTGGCTTAATTTCTCAGTTTTTGCTTGTAGATTTCAACTCCCAGTTTATTTTTAATTACTTCTTAAAATTACCCTTTTATAAGTTCTGTATGACAATTCTAACTTTTGCAATAGGCCCTTGATGACAAAATCTTATGTAAAAAAATAAGAAATACTTTTTCTCATATCTATTACAGACATTATTTAGGGGCTAAAGGCTCTGTTACAGTCACCAATACAAATTAACTAGAAATAACCAAGTCAAACACTGTCTTTCTTCTTGTGCAATATAAACAAACTATTAAAAAAAGTTTTTTGCATAAAACCTCAAAAAATTATCCAAAATTAATTTCTGATCCAAGTTATTTCTTTTCAGTAAAGATTTCAGAAGCTGAAGCCATTCTTTAAGCTAATTTTATGGCTTCTGAATTCTCATCTTTGTAAAACTCATCAAGAATCTTTTACTGACTTCAGAAATTTCTGTAACAAAATGAATCATGACCATCAGCATGAAAACATGATATCAAAGGAACAGAAATTGAACAGAACTCATGAACATCTAAGCTATTAGAAAATGTTTGTGGTTTAAATATACAGATCTGATCATATGAACAATGAACAACATTTTCAAAAAATGGGAAAAAATCATTCACCAATTCAAATCTGAAACACCTGGGAGATTTATGGTAAACAACAAGCAAACTGCAACAGCCAGAAGGGTTTTATCACTTAGAACTTTGTGTCATTCAAAGGAGACAACACATTCTCATGGACAAAGACATTAATTTCAGAAATCTCATGTTAACAGTCTTCTATAATTCAAGGGAGAATCCCTCAGCCAGAACATTCTGTTCACAGTACCAAAGAACAATGACAGTCTTGGTAATGGGAGCTGCTGATTCAGATTCTGCTTAATGGCCAAAGTATGCATGCTGACCTATTATGGAATTAAATTTCAGCTTCTTTTTATATGTTTCATACATACTCCTAAGACCTAAACAAATGTCTCAAAGATGGCTGGAAGAATAACCAATTTGGGTTTCAGGAGAAGTTCGTGGATCACCCTTCCAGAGAGCTGCATCTGAAGTCACTCATATTTTTCAGAGCCTAGTTAAGAATATTGTGACTGACACTAACACTGAAGAGTAACCTGAAATTTTGCCTAGACTCCGATGCAGGCAGATATGCAACAGCAATGACTGGCCAAAATAGCACAAACTCTCTGTTCTCCTTTTCCTCTCATGCTCTAAAATAAAAACTCTCTGTTTTACTTTTCCTCTCATGCTCTAAAATAAAAATCACAGGATAAAGTACAACTTGACAAAACAGCTTCTGCTCCATTCAACAAAATTAAACTACATTAGAACAAAAACAAAGTCTTACAATTAACAGTAATTCTTTGTAATGAAAGCATTGTGTGTTGAGAAAGATCAACTTTAAATCCTGCTTTAAAAATGTGGTTTCTCAGATGAAAAAGGAACACACCAAGACAATTCTCACACAGATCCATGTCTGGTTTTTGTTTGTTTCAGAAGACTCAGGACCTTTTCTCTGTCTAATAATAAAAAGCACCCAGCTCACAAATCTTAATATGATAAAAATTAATGTGCAAATTTTTATGTAAAGTCACCCATCTGTCAGGCAACTCCTTATAGGCAATCTACATTCATTCTCTCCCATCTTTGAAATTGCAGTGCAACTCTGAATCTGACGACTGGAAATTTGAGTTACTGCCATGTGAGTACAGACCTAATATCAAAATAATGTAATTACCAAATTCCTCCAGGACAAAGACTCCTCGCACAGTATTGCACTTTTTAATGTGATTCAGCTCTATGAAAACCTACAAAAACAGGAGGAAAAGTAACATGAAATTAGTTGGGTTTGGAGTTTCTTTAAAACCAAAAATCAAAATTAAAGAAAAACATCACCACAACAGGTACAACCTGAAGTTTGATAGCATACACTACCAGTTCATTTACAGTTTAATATATAAATAAAGGGTGAAATAAATATTCAGAAGACAAACTTGCCACAATGCTAGAAATCAACAAAAAACTTAAAAGTGCTAAGAAGCGAAGACAGCAGAAGATGAAGTACCTTCCGCTCCTTGCAGGAGGAGAAAGCATGGAAGAGAAACGAAGGAGTTAGTAACTCTGACATATCCAACATTGCTACCCCTTCAGGCACTCAAATGAGTTATTGCAAAAAGAATACCAACACACCTGAAATACAGCAAAAGAGGGGGACGAGAATAAAGCTGGCTCCCAAATTTGGCACTATTTGTAGCCTCTGATCCATCCCAGGTAGTTTCTGCCCCTCCATGCATCCTCCTCCAGCACAGAGGGCAGGTAAGGGGCACTATACTTCCCACCCTGATACTGATCCTTCTGACCTACCAAGTAGTCAAATTGAATCCAATGAGGAACCACTAACCTTTCTTCTCCCTGACAGTTCTGCCATGCAAGATTTTACTAGAGTTTATGACATATAATCTTCAGAGTTACTCTTGGAACCATCTCCTTTTAGCAGTCAGTACCAGTTTTCTGCTTTAGGCAGGATGGGAAAATTTGGATCCTTCTCTGTTTTGCTCACTTCACATATGGCTCTGCCAGTTGAGCAAATCATTTAGAAAACAAACCTGCCTTGAAGTCATGTTTTACATACATGAACCCCAAAAGACAAAAGCAGTTGAATTACACAACGAGGTTTTTCAGTCCAGAACGTAAATACCAAGACTGCATGAATAAACAAGTTCTCCTTGCATAATGAGTTTGTTTAACATCCAATCTATTTGAAGATACAAAACAGACCCTTCTTATGTGCACATCTCCAGAAGGGTCAAAGTCAGTACACAGACATAAGAAGCTGTAGCAAGTGCCATAAAGACTCTAATCCATATCCCAGTTTCTAATAGACTTGCTTTTCAAGGCAAGAGAATCACTAAGAGTAACATTGCCCTAATATTTGGAATGTCTGTGTCAAACACCTCAGAGAGGTCCTTGCAAAACTGTATTACAATAGTGTGGTTTGATACTTAGAGTGCCTACACCTTTAGGACACCACGATCTCAGGACCTTTTTTTTAAATGGTACTGCAGAAACTCCCATCTTGGAAAGAAGGGAAAGGAAAACTCTGCAATCCTCTTGAATCCCATATTAGCAACACCAATGTAGTCATGTCTTATATGCAATGCATGAAAGACAAAGGATGTCTACACTAGAAATTGTTGTGGGGTTTTTCGAAGAGACTTATTGTATCAAGAGAGATCAGTAAATCCACTGTCCATTTGAGATAAAACATGCTGATTTTCAAGTCAAAGGAATTTTATTATTATTTTTATTGGCAGAGAACTAACCAACAGACCTAAGATATTTTTTGTTAAATATAAAACCCCAAAACTTCCACTTACTTAACCAAAAATCTTTCTTTCTGCTTATGTTAAGCCCTCAAGTGAAAGGAGATTCAATCCCATCTTTTTTTGTTTTGTTTGCCTGTTTTCATTCATGTTCTATATCAGTTTACTTGGTCAAAACCACTTTTTTTTGAGGTACACTTACAGAATAAACAAATCAGTAACAGAATACTTTCTTTACTGCACTTAGTTCCGTTTTTTCTGTAATCTTTTCTGTGAAAAGTTTTTTGCTGATAGTCTGAAGTACAAAAATTCGGAAACTCAATAGAAAGGCTCAGGCAAAACACTGGCCATTTTATTTGGAAAGAGTAAAATTGCCTAAGAGACTCGACTGCCCCAGGTGCTCACAATCTGAGTTAATGTTACAGAATTCTGCAATTCCACAAGACCTATGAGCAAGATGAAAATTTATCAGGTTTGTCACAATTGCAATCCATTTTCAGAAGATATGAGTTAAAGGGCAATTTCTTGCTATGTTGTTTAATGGACAGAGATGCTCTCCTCTCACTCCATTCGAAAACACACATAAAGGAAATAGCAGTTACTTACCCTAGGGAAACTGTGGCTCCTCAAGACAGAGCATTCAGTGTGGATCCTACTGTAGATGGGCATGTGCCTTATGCATCTTATTAAGCTTCCATCTATTTTTGACACAGATGAATTCGTAACGGGCACAGGCTACTGAGTCCCAATATTACAACAGAGCTTGTAGATGTGAACTCAGAATTATCTGCCAATGCCACAGGTACACTTGATTGCTCCCTATTCTAAAGAACATCCTCTAACCTGCTAGGCACAGACAGATTTCAACATTTTTTATTCTTAAACTTACACGTGCTGCAGCATGGTGAGACAATCTGAGAACATGAAAGACAACTCTCACATGTCAATAACAGGTTGTCCCACCATGCATCTGAGACATTGCCTAAGGAATTCACAAGACGGTAAGAAAGTACACACACTGCAAATCAAGAGCCTTCAAAAACAGCTTCATAACAGCAAGCTTCACACTGAAGCAGTATGTTCAGTCTTCTCACATAGACTCCATTTATATTTTTCTTTTAAAAAGTGGAAACCCCTCTTCCTATGTTCTAAATGAATTCTATGATGTCCAATCAAGCAGAGCAATAGAAATCCCTTATACTAGTAAGCCACAATACTGAAAAGAATACTTGGAAAGATAGCCAAAAATAGAGCCTTCATATTAAGGAGAGGAAGATGAAGAGAAAGCTGGGCCTGATGAGATCCTGTAGGCTTTTGTTGCTCAGTATCCCCATTCAAACTCAACAGAAATAGAAAATGCCATTTTCAACACCCAAAAATGGCTGTGAGATCCTGGTTTTAATGATGCTTATATAAATATTCTGAAATCAATCGCCTTAGGAAGCAATTCACACAATGTATACAAGAATTAAAAAAAAAAAAATCCAGAATAGCAGACCTTTTATTAAGAAAACAGACTGGTTGAAGAGTGTCAGAATAAGAATGCCAACATCCTTTAGCTCCAAAGATTAGGAAACTGTAGGGTTTGTTTTTTTTTTTTGCATGGCGCAACTAGTAGGAGTCCTTTATGTAACTGCTACAGTAGTCCATTCTACAGATACCCTCAAATGATAAATGTTTGATATCTGTCTAGACACCTTGCTTTGAGAAGGAAAACAAGGTTAGATATCTTGGATCCCTTAAATGGTACTGAATGCCCTGGTCAGCTGGCAATATAATCCAACAGACCAAGAATTAAACATATTAAATAAATGCAGTGTATTTTCCAGAACTGCACTTGTTTCAGTATCCATCTTAAGTAATGGCAACTCATCTGGCAATAGCTTCATAGGAAAGGTAATGAAGAGAAGGAATAATCCTTCAGGTGAGGGAGACTGCTGGCCTATGTCCTTGGTCTGACCTGTACAGACTCTTTTCCAGAAAAAAGATAGGAATCTTCATGACAGACAGCAAATTAGAACACCATTCTCTCTAAAGAAGGATATGATAAAGCTGGTATTCTATTAGTTCTGGTAGTAGCACAGGTCTCGGTACCTGTTGTACAAAATTAAAGTAATGCTCCAGACAGTCCCATACTAAAAGTAAGTACAAGGTTTCCTTAAAGTTCTTTCTGAATGCCATTCTAGTCTTTCAGGAGAAAAAAACAAGACTTGCATCTGGAGTTTTTCTTTTGCACAAATACATGTGTGCTCACTATGAGCTTAACACTGAGTGTCTGTCTTGTGAAGATGCCTGCTACACTTAAGAAACCATGCTGCTGCTGAAAACCATGCTTTTCATACATTGTTTCTCACTGCAAATGTAGGAATTTGCCTGTCTTTTCAATTATGAAATGGAGTCATCTCAATAGAGATGAGCAGTTTGAGCAGAACCTTTTTGCCTTCTGGGCAAAGTAGCAAACAGAACATTCCTATTTTGTGTCCTTACCTTAGAACAAATTAATTTCTATTATATCCATCTATAAGGATATCAATCAGTTGCTTTGAGACCAGGGTTCAATTTTCAAAGGCTTTAGACCTGTCATTTTCAAGAACTATGAAAATGCATTCTGTACAACCAATAACTTCCTCTTACAGTTCTTTGTATTTCAGCACACCCAATGAAAAGATAAAATCTGTAACTTAGTCAAGTAGAGTGTTCCATCACAGAGTAGATCTGAAACTCTACAGCAGGATGGACATAATCCAGGTTCTACCCTTGTAAGAGACAGCAAGGAAACTGAGGGAGGTTCACAACTCTCCACTCCTTATACTGGCACATATGAACTCAAAGTGGCACATGGTGCTGCTGTGACCTTGGGAGAAGTATTAAAGATTCTGAGCATGTGTGTTTGAGATGGATGTGCACTTCCAGTGGGATCTACACTGATGTATCCTCAAAGCAAAACAAAGCTTGTATGGGGAGAAAAGTCTAGTCAGGAGGAAAGGAAAAAATGCTCCACAGAGAACTGACAGAAGCTTTTCTTTCTTTCTCTCTCTCTCTCACACACACAATACACACACTCTCCCTTCTCCCCTAAAAATTGATTCTACTGTCTAGCATAGCATGCATTTAATATATGCAAAACAAAAAAACATAAAGCAAAATAAAAAACAAGGATCAAAGGAAGCAACAGAAACAACATCCAGAGAAAGGAAGAAAATGACAATTCTACTTGTGTTTCCTCTATGCCCACAATATCTGCTATTTGGAAGGAAAAAGGAATCAGTACTTTTTTCTTATTTTTGTGAATCACATCAAGAGCATGTTTCCTATTTCATTTTCATACAAAATTCGAGATAATTTCTAAAATTTTAAAATACGATAGATTAAATATAATGCAGAAGGTTGCCTTCTGTACCTGCAATACTCAAACACTGTATCTTTAAGGCTGACTGCTTATGCAATGAGGATTTGTTCACGGTGAGATGCATTATAGTAGCTTAGATTGTTATTGATCACTTTTTCTGTCCCTTAATACAGGCTAACATTTGTTTTCTGCTTAGACAATTCAGACCACAAGAAACAAGAAGCTGAAAGATGTATCAACATCTTTCTTTAACAGATTATAGTTTTCCTGAGGATATTTAATTTCAGTGTGTTTTTACAGATCTATATCGATACATGCTTGTGGGTTTGAGTGTAAATATATCTAAGGTTTTTTACCCACATCAAGCTATCCCCTGTCCTTATTGATACTCTGGGAAGAGGAAACACCTATACAGGCGTGCTGCAGAAAGCCTCATGCTCAGTCTTCTCATAGATTTCCCTCATACCTGACTGTGCATAAATTTCAGGTTAATTCCTTCCAGTGTGACCTGAAGAAGACCTCCTTCACCGGTTTTCATATCCTGCACAGGGAACTCACCACCCAACTCAGGGCCTGTGATGTTAATAAAGAAAAAAAAAAAAACCCACAAAACAAAATAAACAAATCAAAACAAAAATCCAGAGAGAGAGAGAGAGAGAGTGCAGAAAGCAGTTAGTTGTGGAAGGGGAATATAAAATAGTAACAACATAATTCCTATTGATGTGCATAGCAAAAGAACACTACTAAGAATAGTAGAGACCATTTCAGTGAGTCCACTCACTAATGACAGCTTTCTGAGAACCACTAGAATTTTACAAATTGTAATAAATTTCATTCTGGTAACACCCATGTCAGTTCATTCTGTATTTATTGTCTGTCATACTGGGGTATTGTTTGCTTGTTTTAAATGCCACATTTCATTTCTGCTTAGTAAGACCCTGCAATCACATAATACCATAAAGAGCATAGTCTTAAGTACAGATAGATAAGCAGCACAAAGGAGGCTTGTATTTGTAAGCTGCATTGCATGGTATTGTTTTAAGCAATCAAAATGTCAAAAATATTATTTAAATAATAATTTAATAGAGGTTATTAACAGGTAACTAATCTAGATATTTTCATCTAGTTTCTTTTGCATTATTCAATTCAGCTAAAAAGTGCATTCTTAAAACTATTTTTGAAAAATTATCATTTTTTGCAGAACCACTGAACTCTGGGGAATGGCTTTTAACACAATGCAAACACTTTTCAAACATATTTTTAATACTACATTATTGCCCAATTCTTAAAATACCTTTCAAATACACTCTTGCTAAAGACAGCAATCTGCTACTTGCACATGGATGCATAAAGTTACCCCAAGATTTCCAAGTAAAAGAATATTATGTTTGAAGGAGTTATTAATAAAAAAAATTGCTGATTGCAGATTAAACAACAAGTGCTCCCAACATTTAAAATCCTGTACCTGGTTTAATGCTTTGCTGCCTTGCTGCTGCTCGCTCCATACTGTCTTTTACACAGTAGTACAGTTCCCGACACTAACAGATATAAGAAGAGTAATACAATGTTATTTCTCCAAATTACTAAGGGAGGGAAAAGAACAGCAAGATTCTAAGATTCTACAAAAAGAACAAGCCCCTTGTGGTGCCCAATGACCAAAAGCCTATATAAGTTCAAGCACACCTAATTACTAGTTAGTATTTATATTTTTTTACAAGATGATAGAGAAACTATTTCATAGCATTTAACCACAAAAGCTAGTGAAGAGTTCATGCTTTGGCACATTCTAACCAAGCCTATGCAGTTTCTTATTGTAGAATAAGCATCAAAATAATCTGTCCCTTTCTTTCAGCTTCCAGCAATCAATATTGCTAGTCATGCACATAATACCTATCTGTTATTCATATCAATTTCCCTATGGCATATTCTTCTCTTTATCTTCCTTCAACTCTGAGATTAAGCCATAATCTCAGAGCTAAATTTAAGAAAATTTTCTATCAATAGCCCAGATACAGGACACAGAGAAGGCTAAGCTACTCTATACTAGAAAGGAACAAATTTGATGAATGGACAAACTCAAAAGAGTTGAGATAATGGCTCAGCATCCAAGTGGAAACCAGTGACAAGTGGTGCTCCTTGGGTGTCAGTACTGGGTCCAATGCTATTTAACACCTATGTCAGTGACATAGACAGTGGGACTAATGGAATGTGTCCCATGGCAGTGTGGGGTTGAAAGTAGGTGATCTTAAAGGTCCCCTCCAACCCAAGCCATTCTATGATTCTAAGATCAAAAATTATACAGTTAATTCCTAGGGCATAGTTTTATTTAGGTTTTGTCCATGAATCCTCTGTAATATTTTTAGTATGTTCACAAGCCTGCAAGTTCACACAATATTTAGTAATGCTGATGCTTTCCTTCTTCCAACAAAAAAGCTACAAGTAATTTCTTAAATTACTTTCTGGCGGACAACTGTCTTCAAGTAAATGACAAGGTACAATGCCAGCTTCAGATGCCAGTGCTGCTAAACAGTGCTGGAAAGAGAGTGCTATTTTTTGATTAAACATGGAATATGACACACAAAGGATTTGGTTTTTTATGTGCAGTCATCTCTGCAGTATTGTGTATATTAAACAAGATACAAACCTTCTTTGTGTAGAACTTGTTCAATTGTGTCTCCTGACCATTCCTGCGCCAGAGGCAAAGCACTTTTGTTTTGGGACAGTAAGTCATGTTGATGAGTTTCTCATACCACCAACGTTCATACACAGTTCCAATGTTGCTTCTTAGCACAATACAATCATCGCATACCTAGGAGCACAAAATATCATGTAAGATTTTTAATGCTGTTTCTCTTATTTCTTCTGCTACTGGTTGCATTAGTATTATTCTTGTCTCTACCTCCATGAAAAATATGTCTCCTGTTGTGTCTGTCCCAGCATGTACCACAAAAGTCTGCTTCTTGATGTGGCGACTGCCACTGGGTCTCACAGGGAGCTCCCGTCCATTCTAGAAAAAAACCCACACGCAATCATGAATGAACTTTGAAAAATAAAAAAAAATTAGGTGACACAAACGAAAGAAAGAAAAATTTTTAACAGTATTTAATGAGCTTATTGGAGACAATTTTGGACAAAGCCATTAGCTAGATACTCTAGTAAGTTTAGTTTCAACAAGTGTGACTGGAAGAGTTATGACAGCATACAATATTCACGTGGTACCATACTCAGTATGGGACAGTGAGGTGTCAGAGTTCTGGTATCATTGCAGTAAACTGGTCCGATTTTTCCCAATTAATTATAAGATACTTTTGTGTCTTTTCTGTGCAGAAAAGTAAGTTACAAAGGTAGAAGTTACATTTAGAAGAGCCTAACTTGTGTCCACCCTGGTGATGGTTGTGTTAAAAACTGGCTAGATTTACTAAACAAAGCTTTAGCCTCTATTATTATTGATCATTAGAGGACATCAGGTTTATTCTATATGAATACTGGAAACAGTTTTGTACAGAAACTGATTGCTACAAGTCTTATAGTGGCCCGGAAACTGATAGAAAACTAAACACTTCTTACATTAGTAAGAATAAATCAGTAATCATAAAGGTTCCTGCCAACCAAAGTTATTAAGAAAACACTGATGTTGCACAGAACTGTGGTACATAAGAGTCATCTTTATACATATTTGTATTGCAGCTCTAACTGATAAATTAAAACATTATAAACAGGGTTATATAGTCACAGTCTTTATTCTATACTTGTGAAGAGAAGCATTAAAAATTCAATTAATTATTTTTAATATTTTAAAATTATTGTTGCACAGAATATACACAAGATTTTTCAGGCAATTTATTTTCTCCACTGTATATACTGAGAGGTATATCACTCATCACTGTTTTACTTACCAGATTGGCAAGTTTGTCTAGAATATCATTTATTTGCTGGCTGTGCACCAATCCAATATGTGATTTTCCCATTAGACGACGCACCTTTTTCCTAATATCATTCTTGTTCACCTAGAAAGCAGATATACAAACATTTGCATACTCTTCTATATTCACAGGAGGCAACTCCAATCTCCCAAACATATCTAAGAAGCAAACATTGCTAAGAAGCAAAACAATTTATAGCCAATTCACTCATGCTAGGGCCTCTTTGATCAGCAGTACAGGACCTACATATCCCACTTTTTCCAGCTACTGTGCAAGTGAAGCTGTGCACAACAGATTTCCTGCCTGCCCATGTGCACAAGCTGCAGTTCCACTATCCACCACTTCCAACTACTGACATCAAAAGCCTCAGTTCTCCATGTTACCACTTCTTATTGGCCAGACCAGCTTCTCCACCTCCTTCTCTGCACAGACTCAAGTCATGAAGCTGTGGAGCCCTCAACACAACACAGTATCTTTCAGAGTTCTCATTCTTTCACCATGTGTTTCCTGGTCACTAGGCTGTGGCTCTAACACCCCCAGAGATCCTTCAAACAGAAAAAGGTTCTTCCTAAAGATGAGCTGCAGGCAAGCTCAGAAGGTTGCCTGCAAAAGGCTGCCATTTCAAAAGGCTACTATGAATGCCAGCCATTGATACTAAAGGCTTCAAAGACAGTACACTCATGTTTGAGTGCTGATTTCAAGCTGAATCAAACACTGTTTTTTAACACATTTGATTTATGACCTTAATGTTGGGGAGTATATAAAACAAACTCAGTCTGCTTCCTTCCTTTGAGAAGAATTCTTTGTGCTTGAAAGAGGCACTGTATTTTTCAATATATTTTAAAATTAAAACCTACTAGGCTCTGCTATGCAAAACAAGAAAATAAAGTACCAAAGTGTTGGGTTTGCAGGATTATGCTTCCTTTGATAGCTCAAATAAATTCATCTCTCTAGTAACAGAAAGCCTTCCAACTTAGCAGTTTCTACTAGAAACTGCCCTTATTATTCACAGTTCTGAGTTTCAGAAAAAGAGATGTATATTTCGTTTAAACACAATGAAACACAAATGAAAATAAACGTTTGTGTAAACACAAATGAAAACATTTTTGTGAACACAAACAAAATATACTGCTTAAATTTGAGTAGCAATCCATTAAAAAGAACAAGAAGTCACCTTAATCATGAGCATATAAGCAATCATATTATGCAGCAGTGTAGCCAACAAGCGATCCTCGTCATCCTCCAAACGCTTTCGATCGTGTTCTCCCAGGGAAAGATACCTGCAAGAAGAGCCACATCTGAAGCAGACTCACAGGCATTCTTCATCCACTTCACTAAAGCACTGGCAGGGGATACAGCACTGTTTGCAAAGTGTATAGCAAATAAAACCTCTAAAAACACTAAGTCAAATGGGCATTTTCCTGTACAACACTGTCATCAGTAATTTCACATTTCCCTTAATTATTAACTAGTTGAAGCAAATAACATATGCTCAGTGGGAAATTTGTTAGTGGTCTGCTGGCTTATCCACTTCCTGCTCTCTGCAGTCGCAGCTCCATGACAATTACAACTGTCAGAATAACTGAGCATAAGAGCTATCCCACATAACTGAGCATAACAGCTATCCCACATTAGAGCTTAAATAAAGCTGTAAGGCAGAAAAAAGCTGATGAAGGAAGTGCACCAGGCACTCTCTTTTACCAGTAAGGTAGGCAGTTTCTGGAGTAGTTTTGAAACTAGCACCCCAAACTAGTTCTTATTTTGGCTACCAGATTTCATGTTCTACGATAGCATGGATGGAGGCAGTAGAGCTGCAGGTGGTAGACAAGAGCACAGCATGATCAGCTGTTAACAGAGCTGGAGGGAGGAAGAGGAAGTGAATCAAGACTGACATCTTAGAAGCAGGCAAGCCTTAGGCAACCACACAGATATTTCTAGAGGGTGATTTCCTCACTGTTTTTTTTTGTTTGTTTTAACTACAAACTGTGAAAACACCTTTAAGTTACTTTGCATTTTGAGAAGGCTCAAAATGCCATTTCTGGAACTATTTAATTCTTTCACTGTATGTCAACACACTATTATTCCAGAATATAGCCATCCTGCCACAGAAATCTCTTGCTTTACTAATGATCTAGTCTATTCCATCAGTTCATATTGTTCTTATGCTTACATGACCCATTTCTCTGGAAATATTTCGCCACAAGAGTTAAAAAATATATATACCATAACTAAAGACAAGTATTTCAGTATCATGAGCTACTGACCAGCAGAGAAAGGAAAGGCTCCCTTTGGAATAGTCAGGTATAGTAACAAGGTTTATGAAGCGACAATAGCATGTTAAGCACAATTAAAATAACTTTTTTCCCTACTATTTTTACTATTTCAGCCCCAGGTGAAACAATGAGGAGGAAAAAGGTCTACTAAAGAATTTACCTGTCAATCATCTCCTGAGGTCCCTGGTCCATCCCCATTCCTTCCCTCTCTAACATCACAGCATCCAAAAAAGCATCTTCCCAGAACTGCATCTGGTCCCACAAAGTTGAACGCTCTTTGCCTATGCAATGTATAAAAAAAATTGAGCATTTATTCTGTTTACTCCAGTCAGATACTTCACAATTAATTCCTGTTCAGTCCCACTCCTTGAAAATACCATAAGCCAACACACAACGAAGCTATATTAAAAAATAAAAAAAAGGTTACTTGTAAACCACAAGCAATATCACAACTGAAGAGAAGTGTAAAAAAAAAAGACAAGACAAATGTCTCATTCTATTTAATGGCGCAATATTTTTAATCCCTTACAGTAAAGTACCTCTCATCTCTATTCTTTAAGGAGTATTGCTTCTTCCATAAACTGTTAACACTGCCCGAAAGAGACAGGAATATCTCACACAGACACAGATCACAGCAAACACACAGAGAAGTGGAAAGGTAAGATTATTACTCAGAGAGAAGGTCTCCATTGCAGCATCCTCTAACTGGTCCCAGACAGATCCTTTATCCCTACCTGCACCATTCCAAGCAGGTAGGAACGATAAATGGGAAGGATGAAAAACACAGGAAGAGAGAGCTTTTGATTAACAGCAAGTCCAGACAAAATACAAAAAAGCCAATGTACTCCTAATTCAAGGATACCCTTGAAGCCCTTTAATATTCTGAGTTTAGCCCTCTGTTCAGTGACTTAAGCTGAATGATCTTTTTTCAAGATCAGTGATATATTTTAGCTGTCCACACATAGACATTTAAAAATTCCTAAATTTTTAAATGTCTATGTGTGCTAAATTCCTTCTCCCTTTCTTCACACTGTTTAAAGAATTCATATTCAAGAAGAGCAAGAGACCTGGACAGACTTAATTTTATGCAAACTACACCATTCACATCAATCTCCCCTTACACTTACTCAATTTCCCCAGCAAAACTTTGCCTTTACTCTGAATGGTCTAATGTGCCTTCCTATTCTACCAGCATAGACAACAGTTAGAGGTTAAAAACAGTGTCAGGGGAAATGAAAATTCTGGTCTGTCCTAGACATGATTTCTACTGAACTTCAACCTGAAAGATTCCCTCCCAACAAAAAAAAGTAGCTTACCCAAAAGACCTTCATACAGATAGACACGCTGGTTCCCATCCTCTGGACCTCTCCCTGGAGTACTCCCTTTGCTATCCTTCACACTCTGCTTCAGGTTGTGAGACTTGGCCTGAAAATAATACAAGATGTATTGGCAATTTAACTCTGCACCCTGCAGGGCTCTCTCTTGTGCTGTTGGGTTTAACAGACGCAGTTTGCAAGCTATACTTCAAAAATCTTCTCCTGCAAACATTCACAAAACAATTGTTTTGTTCAAAGAGCAGTGGAATACACTTAAACATCCAGAGTCAGCCAAAGAAAAATCAAAGAAAGACAAACAGAGAAATCAAAACACAGAGTGCTTCCCTGAAAGAAAACTGAGGCAAAACAAAAATGCAAGCCCCAGACTGAAGGAAAGAACCTCTTCTGTCAGCCCCTTTATTTCATACTTATGCATTCATAAAGGTGTGACATTAAGCAAATAATTACATCTCATCTGGCCTGAAGAGTGAGAGTTGGGACGACCAGCCAGCAGGAACTGTGACAAAAAAGCTGGCCCATTTATTTCTCTACCACCAGGTAAACCATGGTGCGATATTTGAATTCATCGCACATCATATACACCCATCATCTTTGTTCTAAATCTCTTGCAAGGTTTCTTAGAATTCTGTTTAGTTTCTATTTAGTTCTATTCTATTTAGTTTAGTAGAAAAGCACAGAAAAGTAAATGTTAAAAAAAAAGTCTGACTCTTCAGTAACTGAGAGGACACCCACTTGAAACTCAGGAAGCAAATGTGGTTAAATCATGTTCCTGCTTTTTGTTGAAATCTGCCATGAAACAAATGGCTTTGTTTCTTAACATTAGAAGTAGAAGCCCTGTAAAGGCTTTTACAATCTTATCAGGATTACAAAATAATGAACACAGTGAGACCAATCTTAATGCACTGCAAGTTTTCTTATTTCGCTGAGAGCTTGATTTAGCCAAATCAAGTGTATCGTTATTTTCTTGGTTATATGTACATATACAATAATCAAGGACTTTACAAAATGAAGCACTCACAAACTATTTGGGTTTTACTGCATACAGGTCTTCCAACTAAACAAATAGATTTGAAAGTTACGATTACACTTCAAATAGGACTAAAGCAATACTTCAAAGAAACAGAATAGCTGCTAAAACTAAAATGGATCACTCCTTTACTCTATCAAGCAGCTTCTCCTAAGAAACAGGGAATTTTCCTTTTGTTTGTCCATTTAAGGACAAACAATGCCCACCAAATGTCCATTTGGTTGAGAAAAATATTGAATTAATATTAAACATTACTAGAGTCTCTAAAGTGGTGCAAGATGTGAATCTACTACTTTCAAAAAACCATTTATGCACAGGAAATGAAGAAAGGTATGTGGATCCAGACAAAACTACATCTTTGATATTGTAATATTGTAAGTTATTGCTGATTAACTCTTAGACCTGAATCAGAGATCCTATTGCATACATGCATACATTGAAATATTATTGTATGAGATCTATTAAAAAAAAAAAAAAAAAAGGAAGTCTGCAATGCCCTTACAAAGATAGAGCTAGTAGCAGAGTTTGTCTCAATTTCACTGTCTGACACAGTGCCTCTGGATCCTGCTAAATTGCCACCATTTTCCACACTTGGGCCATCACCAGCATTGCTACTCAAGTCACTGTCTGCTCCCAATGTCTCTCCAGAACTGTTACTAACCTGTGGAGAAAAAATAAAGCAATTATCTTCAACAGATAATACACCAGAGAATTTGCTCTTATTTTTAATGCATCAAACAATCCGCCTTTTTTGCTCTCAGGTTACCTTTTTAAACTTCTACTTTTTATAGATGGTTTATACAAAACTAAGACATATTTACAGAATTGTTGCAATCCACCAGTTCCATAAATACACCACTATGTAGGAATATGTAGCAGCAAGGAGCACCATATATGAAGGCTGTAATCTGCTCACAAAACAAACACTATGTATGTTCTGGCAGACACACATGCTTGCTACCCGCTCAGAGGCTCTGGAGAGAGAACTCACAGAGTACATGACGCATGTGTGACGCTGTGCTGCCACACCACACGAAATGCAGGCACAAAATGCCCTTCCCCACTTCAACAAGCAGTCAATCACATCCAGATTTCACTCTGGGCATATCCTACCACAGTGCTGACTTCAGAATCCTGGCTTGTACTTCGGACCATAACTGTTGGTCCTCCACTGGGAATAGAATCAAAATCACTCTTCTGCAATCAAAATGTATAAAGAACAAGAAGAGTCACATTAGTTTTTACCATAAAGAGAGAACATAATTTCCCATTCTACTGGGCTCTTGAATCCCATGCCTTATGCTTCCTTAGTTTATTTAGCCAAATAGAAACTACTGTCTGAGTGTCAAAAAGACCATGGTGTCCTATAATTGACTTTACAAAGGCCAATGCCCTAGAGAAAGGGGCAAAGAAATTTCACCAAATGAGCCTCTCAAGAATACTTAAACCCAAGAAGTCTTCCCATAATTAAGCAATGAATAGAAGAATCCTGCCTCTTACCACATAAATAAAGCAAGCATAGGAGCCACTCACCTGAGAACCTGAGGCCAAACTGAGGCCACTGTCTGCACTGATTTGGGATTTCTTCTCATCTGTTTCTCCCAAATCAAACTGTTTCACACCTTCTGGCCCTGAACAAAGGAAAGAGTAAATAATTACTGTACCAAGAAAAAACAGCATAGGAGAAAGCAGATGACAGACTGGAAGCAGAAACAGTACCAAGAAAACAGATTTGCTTTCTCATTTCTTTGATTTTTGATGCGTTTTTTATTATTCCTTGGTACTGAAAACAACAAGGCCAGCAGAACACATCTGCTAGTCTTCAAACATTAGTTTGAATTTCAAATACTCTGAAGTCCAGGAGTGACTATAATTGAACAGTACCCTTCTTAGCCATTCAAGAGAGATAAGAGGACAGACAACAGTCAAGTAGCTTCCAGTTACAATAACACATGCAGAGCAATTGACATTCAACTCTAGGAAGCCACTTCCTTTAATGCTTGGTAATAAAAAAGAATACCTATTTACTCAAAAGTCAGAATCCTTTTTTGAACAGCTAAATTGCTCAAAGTCCTGGACTGAGTTTTTTGGTTGCCCACTGCAACTATCTAGGCAAAAATCAGGCAACACATGACAAGAAAATAAACAGTGTTTTTACAATTGGTGTTACTCAGTAAAATTTTCAAAGATTAAACTTGTATGATGCTGAACTTCACAACATTCCCCAATTACATTAACAAATGGCTCTCCAGAGTTGGCAATCACATAGGTAGGAGAGAGAGAGAGAGGAAAACAGCAAGCTTTTAAGTCATGCATTCATTAACCCAACAATCCAAAAAACAAAAAAGGGAAAGAAAGGATAAAGAACTTTATGTTCAATTTCCCATGCACTTCTACAATTGTATCATCTATTGTCCTCAGATGGGATGGCAGAAGGAAAAGAAAACGATGGAGAGGTAGAGCCTGAAAAAAATTTGGATAAGCACTGAATGAAGTAAATAACAATGCAAGAAAAGAGTGTGTTATAGGCTGTACACAGAATGTTAATACTCTCAGAAAGGGGAAGAGACTGAATGCAATACTGCTGCCATAGCCATATCTGCCAACTATTCAGTAACAGGAGGACATGATCAGCTGCTGGAATATTTGTATTATATACCCATGTCTATAGCCAGTATCTCTAAACAAACAATGCCACTAGCCATGTAGCCACTGCTCACAACAACCTGGGAATTATGAACATGTTTGTATTATATGTAATATTAGAGAGGATAAGATAGTGAAAAGGAAAGAAAAAGGGAAGGGAGGAGAGAGAGAGAGAGAGAAGGATAATATACAAAGATTTGTGGGAGTGAGTTTGAGATGATATGTAAACTCATGAATAGCAAAGCCATAAGCGGGCTGTGCAGACCATACTAGCTTACTATTCAACCACCAATTCCTGTGAAGTGTTTACAGAAAGCATTCTTCATTTACTACAGTATTTTGCCTCTAGACTCAAATGCCTTACTGTCAATCAATTCCTCAAAGACTCTAAGAAAGAGAAAGCATAAACAGAATTTATGAAGAAAAATAACTAAAAATACCTTTTCTAAGAATTTGGAATATTATTTTCCACTGAAATACACATAGCTCACTTCTAGAGGTCTATATCCACTCATTCAAGTGGTCATCATTTCTAGTTCTAATACAGCCAAAAGTTTTATATCATTACTACAGCAATAACACAAAATTTCAGCTGTGTTATTTAAGCAATTTAGGAGTTTCCTGTTGCAACACATAATTCAGATATGTTTCTGGCAGTTTGACTTTTAAAGGAATTGAAATTGACTGAAGCAGTTCAGATATCTGAGGGCTGTAATCTAGTTTAAGGAGCACAATAGCCACAACTACATTATTGTCACTGTCAATTTACAAGCACTTAAAAACCTCCCTTTCCTTTTTTAATGGAGCCATATGTCTAATACACATGGAACACCAAAACCTCAATTTATCCCTCCCAAGGTAGGCACCTACCTGAAAGGCTCAGTTTGGGAGAGCAGCTGTGTGCATGTACACTCCTACCTCAGCAGGTAGCAATTCACAACTGAAGTACAGTAAGCTGTTCTGCAGAGGTGCCCCAGTTGCCCCATTCTCTCTGAACTAACTCCACATGCTAATTGTACTTAACAGAAGTATTTAACGGAGGTACCTAATGGAAGCAAACCCAGGCCTAGTCAGAATGTTAGGAATTTTCTTTCATTCATCTCAGCTATTAATCCTTCCTAATTTTCAGTCTGTAAAATAGGGAGCATCAGTTCTGCAAAGTACAAACTAAGCTTAAGGTTAGGAAACACCTACCACAACATGGTAGTTATAAATTGGCTGTTGCCCTTATGTCATATGTCCCTATTTACAACAGTGACAACCAAAAGACCAAAACCTGGTATTGCACCTGCAGAGTATTCATACTCAATATTTTATTCATGATCATATTTCAAAAGATGTTTAGATTGGTGTAGATTTAGACTATTATTTAGACTCTGCAACAGCCTCAAACTATTTCACTCCTTCTTTACCAAGGGATATGAAAAACAAAATCAGGTTGATTCCTTAATATAAGGCTATTTTCTAGAAGTCATCACTAAATACAATTCTTCACATACACCTTCTCTCTCCCCCTCAGAAGTATTTCTTGTTGCAGACTGACTGCTCATGGTTGATGCCAGTTAACAAAAATCACCATCCCACGGCTTGAACAAGCAGGAATTCTTCATTGAGTAACATTTAATCAATCAATAGATCCATGTCAACAACTTGTTAAACAAGTTTTAACTTTTAAGGAAGGAGACGGAGTATCTTAAAATTCTTCCATATTTATCTGATTGGTGAGGATGCAGAACCACCTGCTTCCTCTTTGAAAGCAACATTTGGAAGAGGAAAAAAGAAAGGAAGAAAAAAAAAGAAGAGACATTTGAACATCATGTCCTCAGGGCAAACAGATCTGTTTGGTCCTTTAATGGAGACCTTCTTGATAGATTTTGTTCTTGTGAGTATAAAACCTGTGTGCCATAGATGCAAGCTCACCCTGCACCTGGGGAGTTGGCAGTTATGGGGAGGCTGGAGGAGTCAGTTTCTACTTTTTTTTAAATTTCCTTACTCGTTTTTTCCAAAGATTTTTGCTTTTTCACTTCCTGGTGCTTGTTCCACAATTCTACCCAAGATGCATTGAAAGCAGGAGAGAAAGAGAAAGAGTCAGCAGCTGGTCAGACAGGTGAAAATGGGGAAAAAAATTTCAAACAAAAACCCCACCCCTTCACCTCAAAAAAAAAAAAAAAAAAAAAAAAAGAAAAAAAAAAAAGGAAAAATTTCAAAAAA
>VZRH01002618.1:287076-327882 GCA_013397555.1 Urocynchramus pylzowi
AAAAAAAAAAAAAAAGGAAAAAAAAAAGGAAGAATTTCATGACAACTACTGAGTGAAGGATTAATTAACACCAGTTTAAAAGAAATCAATGTTAGGTATTGAGCACTGCATCATCTCTTAGTAACAGTATTCAAACATTAGAGATGACTTCATACAGTGGTGGTGGTGCATCCCCCCTCCCCTCCTCAGGCCACACTTTGACAGCAGTTAATCAACTAAGGAATAACAGCTCTTATGAACAAATAATTAATCACCTTTACTAATAAAGGGATTTAAAACTGTCAGATATTTACTCCTCTAAAACGTAGGCATCACAGAAGCTCTAATTAACAGAAACATTTTAATGTCTCTAGTTTATATCACTGAAAGGAGAAAGACAAAAAAAACAACAGCAGCAATTCCAAAAATATTAAAGTGTAGGTTAACACAACATTTAATCAATATTATATCTTACATATTATCACAAAGTTTACAAGTTATTTTTGACCTGGCAACATTCTCTATAAACGCCTGGCTCTGCCTATGAACCTGTCCTATATGCAAAGAGCTGAACTTCTCTGCATCCACCTGCTCTTATCAGGGTATAGCAAACAGAAAATGGTGAAGAACTAAAATGAGCAAGATATCAGATGTGCTTCACTCCAACTTCCAAAACTCAAAGTCACGAATTCCATAAGAGAATATACAATGCACAGACCAGCAAAACAGTCTGAAGTTTTCTTAAAACTGAATTTGAAACTTAGCCCTGGGATAAAACAGTGATGAGGCACTTGCACTTTTCTATCACTCACATTGTTAAACTCTCTGAAATGCAGTCACCTTTTCTGCTCAGCAACATCAGATCACTCCAGGTGCTGGCCCGTTGGCCAAAGGAAACATGACAAGCTGACATGGTGAGCTGACTCTAAGTGTTAGGCACTGTCCTCTCTCCCTAGCACCATTAAAGTTGGACACATTACAGAAGAAGATCCTCTTAGAAAAGTGGCAAAGGGAAGGAAAAAGAAGTAAAGTGTTCTTTTACTACTCTTTAAGAAAACTTCCTGAGAAACTGGAAGGAAACTTAAGTGTGTTAGAAACCCATTCCACCCTGCAAATAGCAGAAATAAGGGCAAGACAGGCTCTAAATAAGCTTCTATTGAGCAAAATGTCCACTGAAAAAAAGTAAAAAGCATAGGTTACAACTGTGGAGCAAGGCTCCAAAGTATTATGAAAAAAGACATAAGGAGTGGGACAAATGCAACAAGGTAGAAAAAGCTAGAAAGATGGCTTCTAGCCTACCAATTTCTAGATCTGCTTCATGATTGATGGATGTTCCTTCAACTTTCATAAATAGACAGATGGACAAGATAAAATTGCTGAGGGATCCGAACAGCATCCTACAGGCTTATCAAGCTGAGCATACACTAACAGAGATAACAATCTCTAAGATGAACTGAATTTGTTTGTTAAAGGGCTTTGAAAACATCTGGTCTCTTCCATGCTCAGTCTTTATGGCTTTACTTTAAAAATCACCAGTCTGAAAGCTACAACACCTGCCATTAACTTACTTTTAGCTGACTTGTCTGTTAATTTAGTGTAGAGTATATCTTAGCACATTAAAAACAGACTGGATTTTACTCTCAATTACTTAGTCAAAGAAGAAAAACAAAACTTCAAATAAACTGACAGGGCATAAAATACTACACCTATGGCTTTGTTACATGACCCTGAACTAAACAGGACAGCAGGTCCAGAAAGGACCTCATGGGCATGAAGTATGTAGCACAATCTTTTCTGTTTAAAAAAACCAGCCAAAATAAAGTGATCTGACTGGACTAAACAATTATTTAAAAAATAGTAATAGAAACTTCAGTAAGTACTGACATTTTCATTAACAGTTATGGAAAGTATGCAATAAACCAAACTTATCACTAACATAAAGGGGTAAATTAATTAACTATCAACTTAAAAGCCACCAGTGTCCTAACAAAAAGACCTACACTACCAGTGATGACCTACACTACAGGCAATAAACCCTGGAAGACAAGAACCCCAGAAGTAAGCAATTGGTGAGTATCAGAAGCATCATCCTCATTCTGAATTTTCTAGGTAGGAATTAGGTATCAAGCACAGTCAAGGTCAAAGCTCAGATGGTAAAAATACATCCCACTTCACCTCAGAAATAGGAAACCCTGTGAACTTTGAGGCCATTGTTCCTGTAGTAACAGAAAACTCCACAGATTCAGCTACCATAGATTCAGCTCTAGATTTGAGATGCAGTTTAATCACCACACTAACATACACTTAACATATGAGTACTGCAAATAGAGCTGTACATTATTTTGCTCCATCCTTCTGAAGACTTCTCATTCTAGTATTTCTTCCTCTATCTACATAAAAAGGGTAGCAGCCCAATTTGCATTTCATCTATACAATACCCAGAGATTAATTAAAAATTTTAATTTATCTGCAACCTGAGGTTGTAAGTACCTTCCAAACTTCACAGAATCACAGAACTGCTGAAGTTCAAAGGAACCTGAGGCCCTCACCTAGGCCAATCTCCTTTCTTAAAGCAGGATCAACTAAAGCTGCCTGCCACAGGACCCTGTCCATTCAGGTATTTACTTTCCCCACAGATGGAGAATCTACCACCTTTCCAGGCAACCTGTTCTAGTGTTGGATCATCTTCACATAAAAACATTTTTTTTCCCATGTTTAAATGGAAATTTAAATTTACAAATACATTGATATTTCAGCAAGATGTAAATGTCTACCAAATGCTCTTCCCTAAATAAATTAGTTTGAATGAGAACACCTGCATTTCACAGCTACTGACGGCCAACGCCAGTCCTGTATATCCAAAGTTATCTTATTCTGAATTTTCTATGACCAAATATAAAGGAAGTATAATAGGCAAGCAGCTTTAAATTATCTCTCTGCAACACAAGAGAAACACCCTTCACTTCTAGATCACATGAGTCAGATGAACATGGAGACCACTCTGTTTTTACAGCAATCTCCTAAAAACTGACTTGCATACCAGTTCATGTTTTGGGGTGAAAGACAACAGCAGTTAGAAAAAACGGCTTCAGGAAAAACATTCAAGTCTTTTGAACTTTTGTCAGTCTAGCTAAAACCATATCCTTCTTGTAATTTAGCTCCATAAAAGACAAACGGAAACCATCATAGCATCAGAACCACCAATGAGAATGTACTTTTGCCTGTCCCTGAAGACTGTGAATTGTTTAAGGCTTATATTCTGGCAACAGTAGCTAACATTGCATATTGCATAGCACTTCTTTTGAAAAGCACTTCTTATGATGCTTCACAAACAGGAACTATCTGATTTCTATGATTTCCACTTCTATAAGGCTTTAATTTCATCGAAGGGAAAGAAGCAGTCTTAACAATCTCATCAAAAGATCTCTCTTCATTCTTTAAAAGAACACTGTCTAAGAGCCTGGTTTATTCTTAGTTATGCCAGAAGCATACTTTCCTTCTTCTCTTCTACAGAAAAGTAATGAAGTACCCAGGGAAAACCAAACAACTAACTGAAATGCTGGACATCTGAATCTGCAACTCTTTCAGCTTCCTGACAGCTTTTCAAATAGAGTGCAAGATTAGTTTCTGAGCAACTGCCTCCACAGATTACCTCTTTAAACAGAAAGCAAATCAAGTCAGAGGGGTTCAGTATCAGTTCAGGACTCAACAGCACCCAGCCTGCAGTTATTATGTGTGTATAAGAATGCATGTCTGTACTCCTGTCACTTGGCTGCTCAACACACACATTCTCTTGTCTTATGCCACAAACTACATACAAATCCTCACAGCACCACACCTTCAGACCATTAATCTTTCACACAGTGATTCCATGAAAATGTTATTTTAAACAGACTGTAAGAAGCAACGTCTATAATTTAATATGACATATTTTTGCAGTTGACAAAAAATTTCTCATATGCTGATGGTACTCCTCATGTTTACAATCCACAGCCCACAGGATCCAACCAAAGTAATTTTTTTCTTTCTCCTCCACCAAAAACGTCTGTAAAACCTTTTTTAAATAAAACAGTTCTGAAAACCCTACTTCAAACTTTTTTTCAAGACATAGGGAAAAGCTAGGCCATCTAAGAATAAGAGAGGAAAATCTCCAGTGACCAGCCTAGCAGATGCTGTTTAGAAGAACACACATTCTATTTGCTATTGCATAGAAGGAAAATCCATCAGTCCTGCTCACTGAAACTGTAACAATATAACTAAAATATTTTTGGAAATTTTTGTTTTTAACAAACAGCTCATTTTGGATCCCACTTACATCAGGATACAATCTACATAATTCACAGGTAGCCAGCAATGACAGAAAACCTTTGTTTCATGTTTCCCTTCCACAGCTGCCCTTTCTGAAGTCCTGCTGTCCCTGTTCCTCTTTTGCCATTTTCCGTTGCTTGAAAACAGCAATCACAGCATAAAAAATAAGGCTGTTTAAGGTGTAATGAAATACAGAAATAATAAAGATTAGACAGCTTCTGGGAGAAAATTGCGGCGGATAGTTTATCCAAGAGTAGGGTGAAAACACATATGATTGCTCCTTGTGATCCAAGGTGTAAATGAAGCATGTTACAGTAGAAATGTAGTGTGTTAAAATGGAGAGAATGCAAATAGAACCTAATGCTAAACCACAAGTCCCCCCTGCACTTCACATGCACCTCAATACACACCAATGGAAGCAATAAAATTTTCTTCCTTTAGACTTCTTGTGTCAAACTCCCTTGGCCCTTTGCCTGCAGGGCTCGGTGGCTTTGGCATTAGCTGAGGTACCGGCAGCTGCATTGCAGGTTTTGGCTCCACTCTTGGGGATGATGCAGGATCCTTGCCAACTGGAGTGACAGATCCATCTGTAGGACTTCGTTTTCTCTTTTCTGGTTCTTTAAATTAAAAGAAGAGAGTTGAGAGAAAATAAATAAATAAATAGAAAGAAAGGAAAAAGGAAAAAGAAAATGAGAGCAGGAGAAGAAAGATGAGACAGATGGTCTCACCTAAATCATTAAGCCTGGCACTGAAACAGTTCAGTGCCACATTTGTTCCCATAGGCCAACACTGGTGGAAACAGTAGAGGAAAAAGCCAGAGTACTGTTTTAGGGATACTCAAGTATCTCTTTTCTGTATATCTGAAACCTAGGAATGTTCTCTGACACAGTAACTGTAGCATCTCCTCTGCCGAATTGTGAAAAATTAAACAACTCTGCCTAAACTACCAAGAATACAATTTGTAGAAGATAACTAAGTTCCTCTCAAAAGTGCAAAAATGACAAATGCAATCAGTTTCATGGGTAACATTAAATGAAATTTCAGTTAGGGAAAAAAAAAAAAACAAAACCCTATCATCTATAGCTCTTCCATCAATCTCTGAGACTTCCTATAACCATACGTCCCTAAAGGCAGTTTGGATTATTTCTCTGTATCAAACCCCACAGTTTGAACTACAGTAAAACCTTCAGAAAAGAATGATTAAAAACAGGTTTTCCATAAAGAGCCTCCTGTACAAACTATTACAATACCTAATGAATCTAACAGTCAAAACTTCATTTTCTATTATCTAAATCTGTCATACCATTAGATCTTGTGATACCTTTATTCAGTGGATTTAAGATTCTGCTATCAGTAAGTAAAACCTTTCTATTTAGATAGTAATTGAAAAGAATCAACTCCTAACACTCAACAGACTGAACACTTCCATCCTTCAGAGCAAAAGTGTTTCCCCAATTCCTTGCAGATCTTTCAGAAACCTCCTCAACTTTGCAAGGTGTGAATAGCAGAACTGGGAGCACTACCTCAGTTGTGGGTCTCTTTACTGATACATGAAGATACATGCTGTAGCTGCATTCCAAATGTGTATTCACAGATACACAGTGCCCCCCTTCCCAGTTTTTACAGACACAGTAAATAGTGGGAAGTTCACATATAGCAGCAGGAGAATGCTTCCTAGGATATACTTCCCAATCCTACTATTATTGCCAACTATCCTTGTTCCTAAAAACAAGTCCTTAGTTTGACCATATTATAATAACTTAATCACAACCATGCTTTATTCAGACTTAGCTTACTCTAGACAAATAAGCTATATCCATTATTATCCTGTAGGAATACTAGTTTATTACTATATGTTAAATAATATCAACATAAGGACTAATCTCTATAAAACATTTATAGAAATAAATACTGATTTCAACTAATTGAAAACAAGTAAAATATACTAAACAGCTAAAATTTGACCACAAATTAAGATGTTATGCAATAATGAGAAGAGCCTTTAAAAGTTTGCACCAAATTTTGTCTGTCATGACAACAATTAGTTTACTGGGAAAACTCTACTTACCATCAAATTATGCTATTTGGTCTTCACCCTAAAACCACTCAGTTTTACATCAGCAACTCCAATTTTCCTTAGAAATCAGTGTCAGACTAAAAGCTTGTAATTACCAAGATCAGCCCATTCTCCACATTCAGGACTGTTCCACTAGCACAGCCTTCCTTACCTTCCTCAGCATTCCAACAATGACTGGAAAGGAACACAGGGTGTACCTAAGACAATTCATAAAAAAATCCCTGATACAAGACCCAGAACACCAACTATAAAGGATGCTACTCCTATGCTACAATGAAATAAGTAACTTTTCATCATTTGAGATTACAGAAAAATCAGATACTAAGCAGAGATTTATCTTTTTGTCATCTTTTGCTTTCTTCCTTAGCATGCATTTTCTTATTTTGCATTAAGAAACAGATTCTTAAGAAACAGCTGAAAAATAAAGAGGCATTTTCAGACTTTCTTCTGTAAGAGCACTTAGTTGTATAAGAATAATTGTGTAGTGCAACATGGTTGGTGAGATGTAAGTCTCATATGGTTTCACATTACAAGTATCTCCCTCCCTACTGAGTTTGTCTGCAACAACTTTCCAAGACTGTGGTTGGGACAATTTTAGCTGAAGGTCCCCATTCCCACACTTTTCCACTTCAGCTGTAGAAGTGTCAGGTTTTGTATCTCATTGCAGAGTTTCCAGTTTCAATTAAATATCAGTATGGCCATTATTTTGCTTTGGTCCAATAACATGTGTGTAAGAAACACAAAACAGGCTTTGAGCTTTATAAGGCTTCAGTAAGAACAGTACAATTCTCACCATTTTGGAAGTGTTGGAAAAGCCCAAAATATCAAAAGGCACAAAACCAGCTACCTTCCCAATCTTGTTTGGTTCATGAACACTGTATTCTCATTAACATTTTTCTTACCTTTATTATAGTAGTGAGTATGTGCTATCTCTAGCAGGCCAAAAACACTGGCCATGCCTCCCAGGCCAGCATTTGCATATGACTGCTCCAGGCTCAACACAGTGCACTTCAGCAGGTCCAGCATGCCTTTATAAACCTTGCGGCTGATCTCCTGCAATGAAATCCCCATTAGCGCTGCTATTTCAGATGTGAGAAAGTAAGTCAAGAACATAAATTCTAAAACTGCCGTAACGCCAGCTTTTCACAATTGACAAAAACTTCCTGTGAATTGAGCCTCAGCAGACACCCAGTGTGAGGAGCTGCTGAGTTCAGCACTGACCACGTCCTGTATGACATCCTGTCGAGCATCCTCCTCGGACTGGATCGTGCGATTCAGCTTGCTCAGTACAAAGACACGGAGCTGCTCACTCTCCAGCAGACGTCGGACTCTCTTCATGTTCAGCCAGCCAACGCCTTGCCCATCAAGAACATTGTGTACCACCTCCTTCAGGAACTGCTGGTTCTCACTGATACATTTAAGAGAAAGCAGGCAATAGTTAGTCTCTGCTTACTTTGCCTTGGATGGGAAGAGAGCTATGGCCAGGGCACACACCGAAGTACCTTCCCTACCAACAGTAGTTGACATCTAGCCCTGTCTGCTGCTAATGTAAATGCACACAGCTCAAGCTCTGTTCCATAGGTGTAGTATCAAATACTTTATTTTCTCCTTTATTTCCTATAAAAAGCCATAATCAGGCTTTCCTCTAGCTCCTCTAGGTACCACTCTACCCTTCACTTTCACAGCACATCCATAGGAATCCTTTATGCCTCAACCTTCTTCCACAGCCCCCACATCTGAGCTGTAGGCTTTCTTGGAAAGAAGAAGTGCAGCACTACTAATGCATTACTGCAGCAGCCATGACACATGTTTTATGTGGCACATGTTTGCTCAGCTTCTTTTGCCACAGAGGGAAAGGTAAGAAGAAGGAAACTCCTGTGCACCTACTGCATTCCCCAGTCTGAACTGCAGTTATTGTTCTTACTTGCCCCCCAAAGCCAGTAGATCAAAATAAATTCACTCTACCCATGACTGCTACATAAGAAAGGGAGGAGAGAGCACAGGCACAGGTCAGGTAATGTTTACTTGCACCACTCTGAGTCCCTTCCCAAGGTTGAGAAAAGCACATGAATTTATGGAATCAAACTTCTTCATTGGACTCAGTTGATCCCCCTGCATGGTGCATTAAAACTCCAATGGGCTAGATCACCTTGTTCAGAACACTCAATTACAAAGAATAACTACTGAGTTAAAGTAGAAACCTGGAACATTTTGGATCTCAGACAGAAGGAGGACACATTTTGGAGCACAGAAAAATAAGCATGTGCACTATTAACTGTAAGACATCCATACCAAATCTTAGACAATAACATGTCCAGGTCTAGGGCAACAGAAAAGTACCATTTAGTTTTCAACAGCTAGTCTACTGAGAAAACATTGGCCAGGTAGGAGGCCACCCTAGTTACATATTAAAATAAAAATATGACTGTATTTTTTTCCTACTTTTCAAGTGTACTGAAAAGCAGGAAAAAAATACAGTAATATTTTTTCCTGCTTTTTAGTACACTTGAAAAGCAGGAAAAAAATATTACCTGGAATTGCTAGATCGTCCCTGAGGTGATGGAGATTCTCTTTTCACTGTTGGGCTGTGCTTTATGACTGAAGACTTCTGATCAACAAGGGCCCGTCTGTTTCCTAAAGAGGAGAGGAAACAGAATGAGAGGAAAGGGCAGGAAGAAAACAAACTAATTCCAGGACAGTAACAAGCAACACTAAAGTTGGCTAACACACCTATTCGAATTACAGGTAACAGACTTCAAACAAAATGGAAACTCCAAAAAAGCAGCAGCGTATATCATATTCTAGCATCACACATCGGCAGAAAACAGTAATGGGAGTAATGCAGAGAGAAAAAGAGATGGTAATGGGAGCAGGAGGTGAGAGGCAGGAAAAGTTTGGCTGCTCTGCATGCAGTTCCACAACAAGAACCATCTTCAAATTAGTCACTGTATGTAAAAGCGTAATGCATTGAGGGTGACTAGTATAGATCATGTGGTACTGGTTACCCAGCGAGAAAGGTAGCCCGAAGTCAGGCACAGGGAATGCTGGAAATTGTTACATCATGCACAGCTCATGCTGTAGGGAACCCACCTTCATTGCTTACTGGGCCAGCTTCAGTAATAATCTCCATTATAGTATTTAACCCAAATACTGGGACACAAAATATACAATTAGTAGTGTACTGAAATATCTACACTCCCCCACTGTCAGCATCAAAAGAATCCAACTACCAGCTTCTTCCCAGCCCTCCCTCAAAATAAAACCCAAATGACACTAGAGCAGGAAGGATGTTTGAAAGCCCAAGACCACAAGGGCCAGAATAACTTATATTAAGAGATAGTCCTTGACTTGAAATTTGGCATCGTGGAACCAGTGTATTGCATCTTCAAGGACATTATTGCACATATTGTATTTGAATGGCACTACAAAAACCATCTGCATCACCAAGGAAAAAATATTAATGGATGTACATGAAATGAAAAATTAAAAAGGAAGATGGAAAGTGGTCAAACAGCAGCAATGAAATGGAGTCCCAGCATCGTTTCCCATTACAGTTAGAAACACACACTTGGCAAGAACAAGTTAATGCAGCAACTTTGTATCTCTACAACAGAGACAAAAACATCTAAAAACCACTGAAGTGTCCAGTGGGAATCCCAGTGAGCCGGCATGCACATGTAAATGAACACACACACACACTCCCACACACACTTGCACATGCATAAGACAGACTGAGCTACTCCACGGAAATTCCATTCTCACATCTGCACAGTAACATTGAAGGCCCTAAAGGATTAAAATAGTCAAGAAAAGAACACCAAAGTGCAGAAGATGAGGCACAAAGCATGAATGCGGAATGGCAAACCCCATCACTGTTTTCTTCCAATGCATGGAATCAGTCATTAAGTTTACCCATGGAAACAACCCTGACACAAAGCATGTTTCTTATCCAGTACAACTGGACATAAAAACATAACCAACTGGTAAAAGGCTGTCAAAAACAGCTGTGCAGAGTCTCTGCTAGTGTTTTCCCCCTACCAGTCCTGTTACTCCTCATGTTACACACAGGGAATGATACTTGTCTCAAAAACAAAGTCCAAAGCAGAAATACAAAATCCACCTTTTGGTCTTTGTTTCTACAAGGTCAAAGGTCAGCAAAACATCATACCAACCTTCATCCACATCCCTTCCCAATTCCAGATTAAAGTAATCTTTACCGATAAAAGTGATGAGGAGGAAAAAATAAATGAAAAAAAAATCAACACATTAAAACAAAAGCAGTAAGTTCTAATCAGATAGACTAACTTAAAAGGCAAAATAAAACCTCTCCTCAATATAGCACCTGAGAAGGTCTCCATACTATGACACCAGTGCAAGCTCAGTCACCCCTGCAATATTACATTTGGTACAAGGCTGACCAGGCTGTCTAACACCCATGGTGTGAGGGCCATTTCTCTCCTGCCCATTCAGACATGTTAACTAATGACACTGCAAACAGGAGATGTTCTAATGAAAAGACTGTGCCCATACACTAGGGATTGATCTTCACTCTCATAGAACTGAAAGCATGGTTGTAATTTGATTTTCTACTTAGCAATCTGAAAAGTTGATAAACACTTTTGAAACTCATATAATCTGCAGTCTCCATGGGAGGTTGGCATTACCCCCATTTACAAATGCAGCATCATCACTCTTACAAATTACCAAAGGCTAAGCATGAAGATAGTGACAGTACAAAAGCAGGACCTACCTCTTGGTTCCCATTCTTTATACTAAGTACTTAAAAATAAAACTAAACAAAATACTATGATGTTGGTTTTATTTTCTATCTGTTAACTCAGCCTAGACCGGACACCCTTTCATCCCAACAGTTGCTGGGAAAAAGACTGACTGAGAAATATAACAATTTACTGTCTTGCTTCTTAACACAGGTACTACCCAAATGACCAAAAGGCATCACTCCCAGGATTCCTGTTAGGGGTAGGACCTCAGACTGCCAAATCACAAGAACTGAAAAGGCTGTACAAAGGGAAAACTTATTACCTTTCAGGCTGGGAAAGGGAGTATTCTTATCTCTCCCAACTTTGGTTGGTAGGGCCAAGTTGGACAGACTGAAACTTGTGCTGTGGTTTCTATACAGGCTGCCTATGACAGAAGACAAAACCAATTAATGACTACTGCTCACTGCACACACCCAAAGATCCTGTAATTCGCCACTTTATTTCAGATCCTTAATGATTAAGTTCTTCTTTATTACCCAAAAGTCTCACAAACATAACATGACCTCATTTACATTGCAACCACATCTGTAATCAGATTATTCTAAACAGTACAAAAACATAAGTCTTAGCATTCGTATTACAATAATTGATGCTGGATCTTCCAGGCTGAAATGTAACAGCAAAATCTTCCTGTCTTCCTGCATTTAGATCACATCACCTTAGGTCTACCTTCTAGTTTGATCCTGTTTTTGGGAGCAAATTAATGGCTGGGCCACACGAGAAAACAGAATGACAAAAGATCTGCAAAACATGTAACTCTGAAGTGAGGACTGTGCACTGTGTCTTGTGAAACACTGTACATCTGCTATGGAATCATGCTTTGAAATAGAAGCTTTCCATTTATTAGGAAAAAATATACATTCTTCCTGGTACAGGCAGATCTTAAGGACACAATTATGCATCATCTGCTTAAGCCTGTAGACAGCCTGAAATATCACATTTCGATAAAGGAGCTGATTAACACTTCAAATTATTAATTTAAAGTGTCAACATATTATTTCAGTTTTCTTTGGTTCTTTGGTTTTTTTTGTAGCCTTATTTTAGTAACAGTCATCTTACCAGAAACATTCAATATATTTTCCCCAGTGCTACAAACTTCTGACACTGCTTTTTACTGTAGTGCAAGACTCAAGGGGCCATGCCTTCTGTCACTCATTAAGAGATTCTAGATTAGTGTTCCACACTTGTGGTTTTTTATATTAAGATATAATTGAAAGTAGGCAGTCAAGGAATTGAATTTCACACCTAAGCACACAACATGGCAGCATGGAAGGCATATTACCGTAAGATATTTTTATCAATTTCATAAAATTACACAATGCTCTGTTTAAACGAAACTGAAGAGATTTCCGATCTGTGCCCTAAAGTGCCGTACAACTCAAGGGGCTAACCACAAAACCAAAGTCCTTCTTACTGAAGAATATACAAAGCAGTAGTTGTCAGCAGTTGTCAGTAAGCCACCATGACTACTGGAGAGCTGGTAACAATTTGACAACCAACTCATTCTTTTGACGAGCCATCTCTCTATTCCATCTCTCTGTACAGTCTGATATAACAACTAAAACTAGCTTAATTAATGCATCATACATACTTGCAAAAGACATGATGCCCCCAAAACCTTCGCTGCTGTTGTTGGAGACAGTAGAGTTTGGGGAGCTGGCCCTGGAATCTGAATCTGCATCAGAATCACTGGCCAGTTTTAAACTGTTTGGCCGAAGTAACTTCTGAGACCTTTAAAGAAATTAAGCACAACTGTTATTAGCATTCCCCCTTCCCGCCCCAAATCAATACATCTTATGGTTGTGGGAGACTGATGTTGGTCTCATTCCCACCAGTTTTCACCACACTACCTGCACCTTCTGGAAAAGAAAAAAAAAACACCCAAACAAACAAGGAAAGGAAAAGGGAAAAAAAAAAAAAAAAAAGAGAGAGAGAGAACTGAAACATTTTTACATTCAGGCTTTTATAGCCTTTCAGGGCATGCTGAAAACTTGTCTACAAAAGGGCACTGGCAGACTTGCAGGTGAAAGGGTTCTGGTTTGAAAGGAGTAACAAGAAAACCCAGTGCCACCAATCACTGCAGTATCTTTCCCCCAAAAGACAAATATTTACCAAAACAGTTTCCAGAAATCAGTACATGATATACTAGAATGTTCTAGAAAGAACTGTTAATTCTCATAGCTTCTACTGCTTACATAAAAGTAAGGAGCTGAGGGACTAAGCAAATGCTTTTATTCAAACCAGAAGGGTTGACAGCATTTCGATATTAAATGAAAGTGACCAATAATATATCTTAGCTGTCAAAGACATTTGAGCGCATGAATGTTAAACTACATGAAGCAGACAGAAACTCCCCAGAAGTGCTGTACAGAAGGGCAGGAGACAAGGAGAACTCACCTGCTTCCATTGAGATTCTGGCTAAATCTTGGGGTGTAGCTCTCTTCCTGCTCATCATCTTCATCCTCCGTAGGAAAACCATACTGTGGTTCAAAGTATGGATTGTCATACTCTCGCTTCCTCACCACCCCTTCTGAGGAGCTCATGCTGCCAGCTGCGATGTCACTCTCACGACGATCCAAGCTTATCTTGGGAAAGCTTGGTTGCAGTGGCAAGGAAGAGAGATGGTTTGAAAATCCAGCAGCCAACTTCTCTTCTATTTCTGCTGAGTCTGCTGCCTCCTGTGGACCAGTCAAATCATTGATCTGTTCGCTAATTTGCGTTACATACAACTGAAGGGCAGGACAAGAACAATTATTTCAAACTGGGAAATCTGCACAGTCCTTGCTGCTTGCTATTGGGTCCCCACTACATCCCCACTACCTGTGTCTCTAAACTAGGATTTCATACACACTGCAGTATTTGTGCATTGTTCTAGGGACTTACTTCCCTTTAAAACAGCTCTGACTAGTAAGTGTTACCTCAGGATAATCGCTTTCCATTACCATGTTCCCATTCTTCTTAAAAGATCACAAATTCATGAGTTTCCCCACCCCACTCCCTGTTCCTCTAAATACATCAGGTCTTTCCAGACTCTGTAAAAGCAATTCCTGCAGTCCCAACCTGGACCATTCTCTCTGCTAATGCTGCATTTTTCAATTCACTGGAACTTTTTGTACAGGAATGGTATATCCCAGCCTAAGAGGGTACCAGCAAACTCCACCTTGCTCAGAAAGTCCAGGGTGAGCATGCAATTTAATCTGTGCACGGTGTCACAGTTCTATTAGCTTTTGCCCTTCTCAGAAAGAACCACGTGCATTCTCCCATTCTTTATATCCTAATACGCTGATCTTGAGGCTGAACTCATCTCAGTACACACATGATTCACTCCATGGATGACAGTGCTGGGGCTGCTGCTGGCTGTAGTACTGGAACTTGAACGAGGCTGGTTATTCTCTTGGGAGTTCTCACTGTCCATGGTCTGTTCATCAGGATCCCCTGAATATTCTTGAAAATCATCAAATTCCACTTCACTAGCATCACCAAGGGCTGCATGAGTCAGGGGGTCAACATCTGCAAACACATCATTATTCATTAAACAACATTCCCTTCCTTAGCCTTTTGCCCATCTAACTAAATATTCCTAGAAGATGAGGACTGCTCAAAAGAATCAACCTGCATAAAAATTTAGGTTGTAAAGGGCTTTTGGAGGTCATCCATTCCAATTCTCTCCTCAAAGCAGGAGCACCTTCAAAATTAAAGCAGGTTGCTCAAGGCTTTGTTCCACTGAGTTTTGAAAGTTTTCAAGACTTGACATTCTACAGTGATCCTGGGAACCTATTCAACTAAAATAACCACTAAGTTTTTTTTCCTTATGTCCAAGTAGAATTTCTTTGTTGCAGCTTATGATTGTTACCTCTTGTCCTTGGGACACAGGAAACGTTTTGGGACTTCTAGATTTAGTTTACTGAACAAAGTGAGTGTTTATGCACCTTCCATATAAGTCACAGAGAATTTATTTTCCTGTCACCACTAGGACAGAGTAATACTTTAAAGCTAGCACTAAGAACCAATATGCAGAAGCAGGAGAGAGCTCACACTCTGCTGTCCATATTGCGAGTATTTACTGTCAGCAGCAGGATGTTTCCAGATCGAGTGAACCAGTTTTGTTGAGCAGCACCTATTTCTGTTCTTCCTCTTCACAGTGTCATTTGGAGGAAGTTGTTTATAAGCAGGAGAAATGTCCTTTCTCAGTCTACCCACACACTTTTACCTCAGAGCAAGACCACAATGGGACAATACTTTGTTCTGATTCAGGGATTTAGGGGAGGCCTTTTTCCCAAAGTGATTCAGATGAATTAGGAAAGGGAACCTATGTGGACCTTGCGAAAGTAAAAGCAAAAGTTACTCACTTGGAGTATCACCATTAATGTCACATTTCATCATCTCACTGACAAAGTCACCAAGGGAGGAGTAGGAGGAACTTGAATCATCATAGTCGACGCTGTCACTGCCACTGCCGCAACAGGCGAGAGAGAGAGATGAGTGGCAGCATCAAAGCAACAGCAGGCTCTGACGCTTTAAAGATGTGAATCAGCACAGTTTTCATGGACCTCCTACAAATCTCATATTAAAGTAGCTACAAACAAATTTCACGTGCCACGTGAAATTCATGCCTTCATGAAAGGCAAGAGCAAAAAATGTAACTTTCAGATATGTGAAGAGTCATTTAAAATCTCTTAGCAAAGTCATGAGGCTAAACGTGAGTAGAGAATAGTGTATTAATTCACAAAATGTGTGTGTTTATGTGAGACAACTTCAAGGGAACTGGGAATCACAAGTAAAAGCATTTCCTTTTTACACTAGTGATAAATCCCATTCTGTTAGGACCACTGGTGCTGTGTAGAACGCAAAACACATGTAAATCCAAGGCTAAAAGATCTCACAAACCAGGAAGGAATGAAAGGGAATAAAACTAGACACAAAAGTCCAAGAAATATGGCTAAAAACTACTATATAAAGTTTCCTTTGATTTCACTAAACACACAAGGTGGTCACAGGCAGTGGGTAGTACTAACAAGCTTTGCATAACTATGGATAGGGAACAGAGATTTAAAAGAGTGGTAGGATGGGTGGGAGTATTTGCAGTACTGCAACAGAAATAACCAGAGAAAGAACAGCATGGAAGAAAAGACAATTAGGGTGTGAGGAAATGACAAATGTCAAGTGGCATACAGGTAGCAAAAGAAAACAGGAAAATAAGTATGGAGAATCACATTAAATGAATACACTAGCAAAGGGTTAAGAGGTTTGCTGTGATAACCGAGCGTTGAGAAAATTTACTTCAGTGTCAGTATTCTGCCCAGACAAGAAATGAAACAACAGCCTGGCAGACTACAGCAAAAGGCTGCAAATGAGAAGTAGGAGAGGTCCAGCAGTCTGAAATAACTCCCATGTGACTATGGGCATGTTCCCTACTAACCTGTCATCAGTGGGATCAGAATCTGTTTCCTTCTCTGCTGGGACATTCAGGGCTTCAGCCAGCTGTGAATTGCTGTCATAGACTCGATAGTGGATGGGCTGCAGCTGGTGAGCATACCACTTGGGTTTGTCACCAATTAGGGCTGGGTCAAACATGTCTGCACAAAAAACCAAGGAGAGCATTAATCAAATTCATTTACTGGTGTCAAAGGCTTAATTCACAGTGACACTACCCTCTACTAAGTCTTGCACAAAGGGACAGTCTTTAAGAAGCCTGCAAGACTTCTCCATAACCAAACAAGAGGTAAAATTATTTGGAGGAGCAACTTGCCAATAGCAGGACTAACTTGGGAGAAACACATGAGGCCATACATAAAAAGAGAAAAATATTCCTTGAACTAGATTTTCCTCCCCAGCAGGACTAATACGGTATAAAATTAAATTCTTCCCTAGAATGTCTGGTTTTTAAGCTCCTGCATTACATCCAAGTGCAGGAAAGGCAAGACCAACACTTACTATTATGAATTCTTTGGAAAGCATAATTAGTAGGGTTGAGTGACCATTCTCCAAAGTATTCTACTGCCTGTGTTCTGGAAAGCTTATCTGCAAAAGGTGTTTGCTTCGGCCTAGAGGCAAGAAAAGAATTTGCCTGGAAGGCTACTACTGGTCGAGGGAAGAGACGAAGAGTTCGAGTGTGCATTTGGAAACCTTGCAAAACATTTGGTGAGTTGAAGAATCTCACCATAGCAACCCTAAAAAGAAACAGAGAACAATACATTAGATAAAAACACAGAGCATAACAAAAAAGAAGAGAGGGCCCTTAAAAGGTATGCCATAGACAATGTGCCAAACCTTTGAAGAATAGGAACCTAACTCTTCTTAGAAAACAGCTGCCTTGCAAAAAATAAAAGAAAAATCCAAACAAACCAAAACCCAAGAAATCACTTCGTTCTAATTCACCATCTTAACACAAACACCCACTTAGTGAAGGATATCATTCTTGTTTCTACTAGCTGAGGTAAAAACTAAGTCCCCAGCTTTTTTTTTCTGTAGTTAAGGTTTGTGATTTAAGCTGTGGATACAATATCAGACTAACAAATCCAGGTAAACTGGATGATCTATAGGAAAATGCAAGAAGCAAAACACCCCCTCAAGATACATAGTTATGTTCATGCAGGTAACAGATACAAGATAAACACTGTAATTACTGCTCTTTTTGCCCACATGATGTCAAGGAGAATCTACAATAGCACCTGACAGATGCTGTTTCACCCACAGAAATGCCTGTGCTGCCCTCAAGTGCAAACTTTTATGAAGACTCAATGCCACCTTTCTGTTAAGCCTCACCTGGTAGCCACATCAACAGAGTCCACATCATTTCCATAGATCAAAGGGTTGAATTCTGTGGAGGGAGTAGACTGCAAATCATTCTGTGGTCTTCCCAGCAGCAGAGGCACCTCCTGCCCCTCATGAAACTTCTCTAGATTAAGAATGGGCTGAGTATTCAGGCTCATGCTGGCCAGGGCCTATTGAAAGACATTATGCACACATTCAGCAAGAACAGTTATTTAAGGAACAAATGATCAGAGCTACCCTACCCTGAAGGCAATTGAAACAATTATGCATGCTCCATTAATTTGTCTTAAACCACCTCCACGCTGAGTCAACAAGTATCTCCAGGCCCTCATTTATGTTGATTGTCAAAATGATCTCCTCAATGCTGAAACAGTCCTGGAGCCAGTCAAGGAGTAGCACAGAATTCCACTTTGCTAGATCATGACATGAAAACAGATAATCCTAACTGGACCACTAGTAGTATGACCACTGCATAACTCCTCTGCTTGTAGAGTTATTTCCATGTGTAATTTGAATACATCTTGGGAACTAAAGGTCTTGAAACTTGCCCTTAAAGGTGGCTATTCAACCAGTAATTTGATATTCCAGGAAAATGTGGAGACACCTCTACACAAACATCTGCTTGTATCCCTGAAAACCTCCACTTTCCATTTGAATGAAGCCTTCATCTGTCCATGAAGTTACCTCTTCAACCCTCAAAAAGTCTTCAAGGAGCAGCACAAGTGGTGAATCAGTCCTGGACACCCAGACCTATCCTAAATCTTCCTCATTTTTCCCATTTGCCCACTGAGATTTCATCTTTTCACTTAAAAATAAATAAATATATAAAACCAAAACAAATAAACAAACAAACAAAAAAAAAAAACTCCAAAGGAAAAGGGTAAGATGGAAAATTGAGGGGAAAAGAATAAAATAAAGAACCTTGTTGTCAGGAGTGAGCAGCTGTTTCTGAGTGATTGCAGTCATGCTAACCAGACACTGGAGGCAAGATGGAAGATCATATGATAACACCACAGCAGCCCATCAGAGCCAAGACGAACACATGACCACAGAGAAACAGATGGAAGGAAAAAAAAATATCTATTACTACCAAATATCACAAATGAGAGGAAAACAAAACGGACCACAAAATAGACACATCTTAGGGAAGAGGTATAACTGCCCCACCCCCAAACATTCATATCTGGCCACTTTGGAAACTGGCAAGCCTGTTGTCCTTAGTGATGCAAGAACTTTCAACAGCAATTTAAAAGCAGATATCCTGAAATTCATTTATTGACTCTAAGAACCAAAGGCACACAGAAGTGTTAACCTTAATAATGTGGGCCACAATTTGTCTGCTTTGTACCAGCAGCACTCCTCTGCTAATGGCAAACCCTTAATGACAATGTCTATAAGAATATACAGGGGATGTAAGCTGAATTTGGGTGAACACTGAGAATTTTAAATATGTCTTCAAAAAAATAGCAATTTGTTCTTCTGATACTTGAGTTTGCCTTTGCATTGGTGAGAAAGTTTTGCTGTGCCTGAAAATAGTGCCTAAAATTGCAAGGGGGTGAGGCAGCAGTGGGGGGAAGGTTGATCTAACAAAACTCCACACAATACATCACTTCCATCTGTGCTGGCAGAGGTACTGGGATATCAGAGAGGTTACACACTTTGCTCTCCTGGTCTATGAGGAAAGAGAAAGAGCCAACCTCATCACATTAGTAACACACTTTACCTTTAGATACTGCATGCAGCGTGCATAAGGAAAACAGAAATAAAGAGATAAAACCTGCTTGACACGATCAGCCAGGATGACCCAAGCTGATTAATGGCTTAGCAGGACCTGAGAGGAGAGACTGACACTTCACACACAGATCTGTGAATGGAGGGGAAACAAAGATGATCATAGCTTGATGGATCAAGTCAGAGTTTAAAGCCCACATGGCAAACATAAAGGAGAAATCTGGAACTTTCTGTATCGACTGGAAACAAGTTAGCCTCAAACAACAGTCAAAATAAGATCATGTACCTGTTGTGTACAGGGACATTTCAGCTTTACATTCACTGACTTGCATTCTTATCCACTCTAGCAGAAGATCTGGGCAATACTACATTGCTACATTCTGCTGAATCTGAGTCCTTTCCCCGAAGTGCATATTACCTGTTTCAGATGCTTTTTCAGCTCTGAAGCTTCTGGTTCTGGCAGTGCTGGCAAAGATTCTGCATTTGTGGGAACAATCACCTGGAATTAAGCACAACAACAGACTAAAAATTCCTCAGCTGTAGCTCCAAGACAGAATCCCCAGAATCTCCAGCACTCCAGACATCAAGGAATTAAAAAAAAAAACAAAAAACCAACAAAAGTAAAATAAGAAAAAAACTAAAACCCACAGTCTCAGACACAGACCCCTGCTCTTCACTTCTTTAAGGTTGTTATTGTTTACAATATAATAAACAGTGGAGTTACTTTATCATTTACCACAAAAACGAGAAGTTTGAACCAACCCACACTTTCCATCAAGTCGATGACGTTATTCACCTTTTCCTTGAATTAGCCTTGCTCATACCCTTGTAGAAAGCGAGACACAGAGCCCCACTTGAATCACGACAACCTGTGGGAAGGTTCTTAACAGACTGGGTTTCTTAGGCAGGGCTATAAGCCAGTCTGACAATTAGTCAAGAAGAAAGTTCTATCATTTGCTTGAGGATTTACCTTCTAATGATACAGACAGATGAATTCATTGAAAAAGGATGCCTAATGCAAAAGACATGGGGACCTTGAGACACAACAAGGAATGGAATCCTAAAGTTTAAGATGGGAGTGGCAAAGGCAGACTGAGGCCAGGCATTACTAAATTCTCAGTGGGTACACTGGTGACAGTACACAATTGCTGGAAACAAAGCCACAAGTTCTTACGGGTGCCACTTACCCTATTGGTATCCAGGTCAATAAGCCATACATCATCAGGCATTTTAAAATCCAGTTTGTAAAGGAAGAAACTTGCTGGAACACCAATGATATAAGGTGTAGGGGCTAGAAGCAACTGAGAGAAAGACAAACTTTACTAAGGACAAGATCTGCATTTGATATCACCACGTTCTTCCCAAATATTTATTTATTGACTACAGTATGTTTATAGCAGAGTAGGCAACACAAAAGGCATTGATAAATAATTACTACCATACAATGGAAGCATAAGAAAAATATAATAAAAAGAAAAAAAAAAAATGAAAGCTCCTGCTCAGAAAGCCTCAATTTTCATCTAGGAGAAAATACATTTCCATCTCTCATGTTACATGTCCCACTCCCACCCAGGACATAATTTACATGGCTACATAGCTCTTCGGAAACAGCTTGCCATGTCTATCATGGTCCAAAAAAAAGAAAATGTTAACAGTAAGAGTTGAAAAACAGGAAGTCATGGATGAATACATCCTCAGCTCAAACTGAGTCTGTGCCATTGTAAATAGACACATACAAGGACTTTACCCTTATGCTTGTAGTGGTAATTTGGTTTCAAAATAATAATATCTCTAAGAAGTATAAGACAGACACATTTTTCCAGATGTATGTGGAAAACTTATGGGGAAATTCAGGTTGCTTCTGGCAAGGGAATGAGCAGAGGAAAAAAGTTTAGATCAACTAGGCACGTAGCAGCTTGAGACCAGTGGCTTGGGAGGCTAATTTATTCTTTTAATCTAGAACTGTTGGTCACCTCCAAGGAGTGACACAAGAACAAATCTGCAGCATCAGTTGCAGGGTAGCACTGAAGTAGTAAGATGGCCTGAATTCTATCTTTCCAAGCAGAATGATGAGGTCCTGCAAAGAGCTGACTATTGGCAAAACCCAGGTTCCCAGCGGAAGCTACACAACACTTCATATTTCTGAGACTGCAGGCAACAGTTTCTGAACTCTGAATTAAAGAGCCTTCAAGCATCCTTAAATATTACTCTGAACCCTCCTCAACAAGCTTTAATACTCAGTTTAGAGGGGGGAGGGGTAAATATCATCATACTGTTGTCGATCTATGGTAGTTCAGTCCATTGTTTGTGAACTACTGCACTGAATCATTCTATTCACTGAGTGTGCTCTGAAGATATCCTACATAAGTGGTGTTACCTATGATTTAAATAGTCACATTCAAGCAATGTTCTTTGCAAGGCAGACTTTGATACAATCTCTGAGAAGATGGTGAATGAAAAAAGGACTACAACTATATGAATTTTAGACATCACATAAACATCTTTTGTGAAAGACCAATAAAGGAAAAATATGTACCTGTTCTGCAGAGGCCATGCAGGTGGGAAGCAGAGGGATCACTGGGAACATGTACTCCAATGGGTAGATCATGGCTACAAAGGCCATCACAGACATTGAAAGTGCATTATAATCTCGGGACTGCAATACAACCTGCAACCAAAGAAACTCCCATTAGCACTGCAGCAACCATTCACTTCTAATACTCCCCTCAGGTGTATACAAAGACCACAGATTTTGTCATCTCCGCAGACTGAAATTCGATGGCTGTGAACTGGGTAACCCTCCACTAATCTGTCTGAAAACAAGCTTTTGGTGGCTTTTTGAGTGAGAACAGAACTTTTCAAAACAGTGATTTATTCCCTTCATCCTCCACAGACAAAATTCATTCCAGGTAGTGCAGAGAGACAGCTGTTCTACACATCCAGCCTACCCTGGTTTTGAAGAGGGCAGAACTTCCTACATACTTATCGAAGACAAATGATCTTCCCTTCTTACCTTGTGCTCCAGAAGGATGCAGGTCAGCACCTGCAGGCAGGCATCCACTCCCAATAACTCCAAAGGCAGATGTAATGGAAAATCCACCAAAGTGAAGCGGGATGGATCAGGAAGAGCAAATGTCAAAGCCGGCTGCAACTCGTGTGGCAAGACTTCCACGTCCACTCGCTTCTGCCCAGCAACGGGCATCGGGGAGCGGAGCAGCCGGTATATCCAAGCCTCAATCTCCCGCAAGTCGTGAAGCAAGGCGCTGGACTTCTCTTCCACCAGGAGGGAGCCTGTGAAAATCCGCCACATTGTGTCCCTGGACAGGGAGAACGCCAAGGTTAACATTCCAAGAACGTCACTTGACAGCCATTCCACAAGGCTCTTCCAGAGAAAGGGTAGATCCACCAAGAGGCAACTAACAAACCTTTGATCACACAAAGGAACAGAAGATAGGCATTCGAGCTTATTAACATAAGCCACAATGTGAGGAAGAATAAATCTTTCTGTGGCAGGAATCAACACAAGTATGTCATTTCAGGCTTCATTCACACGTTTAAAGGATTCAGTCAGGTCCAGATCTCTGAAGAATTCTCATCACCCTCACACTTGAAATTCACTGGGCACACAGGATACTCTCCTATCTCATCCAGAACTGTAGCAGATTGACCACAGGATTCTGCTTCTAGCAGTCCACAAGCCTTTGCAAGAACAGGAATTAAACCTGAGATAAAAAAAATATGCCACATCCAAGATCTCCCACATGTTTCAGAACGATAAAATACCCTTCATCATTCTGTCCTAAACTGCACTGTATCATTCTTAAGAGGTGAATAACCCATGGGAAAAATGGATCTATTTCAGCTAAATCTCTGAAAGCTATGTAGAAAGCATTTAGGTACCTTAGGAAAATAAGCAGCAAGTTCCCCACACCCTAAGTTGGCAATTTGCAAATCTGCAGCTCACAGGCAGGCTGGCCAAAAGGCATGTACAGCAATGCTCATGGCCTTCAGAGCTTCACAACTCAAAACTGGGTCTGACAAAGGAAGAACAAAGTCTTGTCCACTTCAGCCCTTTAGTAGCACAGTGAAGGCTGCAAACCTTCTGTATTCGTTCTCTAAATAACTGCAGCCTGATAAATATCTTGAGTTACTGTAACAGATCCCTTAGAAAGCTATGGGTTCAAATTGGAGGTTCTATCCTACAGTTCACAACTTTAAAAAAAATAACGAAAAGGAAAAAAGATTATGACACTGGAGGATTCACAAAGAGTAATTAGAGAAATTTGGATGGCTCAAAATAATGGCAATTTGAGATTACACTGAGTACATTATACACCTCTCAGGAACTCTGATGCTTCTCATCCTCCACTCTTTCTTCAGCTACTTGTCATGCATAAGACATTAGGCTGCTAGGAGGTGTGCTCCACCTTTTACCAGCTGTAAGGATTCAGTTTCACCTTTATTCTGCCATCACTTCAAAACTATTCTACTTTTCCAGGTCACCACTAGAAAACCATATGGTAATTCAAACCTGCTGCTTTACTTTTCCCAGAGATGTATGTTCATTATTCCTTCTCTTGCTATCCTCATCCATCACTCAATTTTTCTCTTTAAGAATCATGCCCAATAAGAGTAAATTTTTCAAATACCACATGTCATTCAAACACCAAATTGAAGAAAATCATTAAATTCAGTGGGGTGTTTTTTCCGCAATAATTATCAGGCTAAACCAAATGACAAAACAACATTCCTTAACACATACTTCCATTAGGGGGAGAAGTTTTGCTCTGACAAAATAATTTATTCTCCATCAGTGGATTCAAGTGATAGATCTGCTAATGCAGGAAGCAGTCATACTAGCCCAGAACAGTCTCCTAGAACTATTCCAGGGCAGTAGCCCCAGAAGTAGGCCACTGCTCTATAAATAGGACACATTTTCCATTTCATGCAAAACATAAAGAGCTTATAAAGATAAAAAATTTAATAATTATAATCCTGTCATTTTTTGCTTTTGAAAAGTTTAATTTGGAGTGTACCAAACTACTTAACTCACATTATGTACTATCTCACAGTCCTGTCCCTCACACTGTTGAGATAATCCCCTGCTTCTGCAGAGATTCATTTCATACATTTTCTATTCAGTTAGCACATTAAAAAGGTAAACACCATCCTGGAATGAAGGTGTCAGGCACAGTAGCACAGATACACATCCTTGACTGAAATACATAAAGACGCTGTTCCTTCCATACCCCACAGTGCAACAGCTTCTGTTACATACTCAACACTACAACAGCAGATACGTTAAGATTCCTACATTATATTAAATACACACCAAGTTCCTGTCAATTTGCAGTTACCAACAACCATTCCCATGTTTCCTAGACAACTACTTTGTTTTCTACCTCTCCTCCCACTCTCCTGCAAATATTGTACTTTGACCTATTTCAGCTGATCCTGCTTCTCTAGTCTTTTCTCTCCCACGCTGAAGTTCAGACTGTTTCATAAGCTTGTTAAGCACATTTTCATCATTTCCCTCCTGCCCCAAGTAGAAAATTCTCTCTGTTATTTTTTGGTTGCTTCCAATTTCCCAGAGAATCAGTCCTGACATATACTGCCACAGAGTTTAAATGCCAAAGCAACAGTAACAGCATGGGCACTCAGCTTCAGTCGTCAGAAGGGCAGTGCCTCCTTAGGTGCATCAAAAATGAAAATCATACCATTACAGAATCAGAGAGAGAAGTTTTAAAGAAATTGTTATAAAAATTTCCTTTTCCTACTGTGAACCTGGGTTAAAACAGTGAAAAAGGCCAACCCTTGGTGTTTGGCTGCTTCTGCAACCACATCTGCAGCCACAATTTACCATGCAAATAAATTGCAGCACCGAACACAAACAGTAGGAGGAAAGGTTCTTCCCTCTCAACTTACCTCTGCACCCCACGTGGAATTCCCAACTTCTTGCCCAACAGTCTCTCACTACAGCAGTCCACAAGTCTCTTGAGGGTGTACAGACACTCACGGAAGGTGGAAAAGAAGGGATAATGACTAAGGATGCACAGAGAAGTCAGAGTGCTGTTCCGAGAGCGATGGCTGCCTTTGGCCAGGCGCTTACTGCGCGGGGATCGATTCACGTCAGGGGTAGACTCTGCACTGGGAGCCTGCAGTGAAGAACCGCTCTCTGAACTCTCCGTGCCCACTTCCTCCTGGGGCGCTGATGCGTCCCCAGATTTAGGGACCTTCTGCCCCTCTCGAGCTCGATGTCCCCCCGCGCCTTCTCCCTTCTCCTTGGGTACTCGCTTCTGGAAGGAGCGGTAGAAGTTGACGCAGATTCCATAGCGGGTGACCCCCGTGTCCTTGTCTGTGAGGGTGAACACGAAGGAAGTGTCGTCGCGGAAGCTCATGCGCTTTTGCCGCACGCTCAGGCATCCTTCTGGCTGGCAGAAGAACACAACGTCGGGCGGGAGAGGAAAGTCCGCGTGGTCTTCCAGAGGGTAACGCCGCAGCAGTTCAGGAGTCTGAGCAACACTGTCGCTGCTTGGGTGCCTACAAAAGAAGCAAGCAAAAACAAACCCATGCATAGCTGACCAATAATAAATATTTTTGGGAACTTCCTACTCATGTGTCAGGAGCCTGTAGACTCAGCTTCATCTTTGTTTCCTCTCTTCCCTACTCTCCAGGGAAAGTGCAGCTTCTCAGTCACTAGCCACAAAGCTCACTCACTAGCACAAGGCAGAAAGGTTCAGTAAAGAAGTCTAAGTCTATACAATCACTAGCAAGGAGCCTGTTCAAATCTGATTAAGAAAAGGCCTTCCAGGAATCTGTTGTTCCCAGGAGAACACTGTATTGTCATGTTGCCCTGACTTTGACTTTCAAAATTAATTTAACTGCACAGATCTCTGGGCAACACTTCAGTAGGAAACACACTGTCCCTCCCCAAATACACAGTAGAGGAAAAGCTCCTAGATTTCAGTCATTTATGAACAAGACAAAAAATTAAATGAGAAATCCACTATGAATTCCTAACTGGGAAAGCAAGAGTTTACAAGGAAAGAACTCAGATGAACAGTGGAGGGATATGGACGTCATCCTAAAAACACTTTCATTAAAAAGTTCTAGCAACCACGCAAACATATGTGTTTGATTTTCAGATTGGGATTTAAAGTGTAATTTATATAAAAACTGCATGGCAATATGCACAGCTATTTACCACTGTGACTCACTAATCTTTGGACTACAAATCACTACAGAAACATGAAGACAGAAAGGCAATACTGTTGTTTCCTAATTTTCCACTACATTCTTTCAAGATATTACGCTTTTGCCTATTTCAAAAAACAAATGACACTTGCTTTTCTCATATAAGAGATGCGAAAAAATTCAAACAAGTAGTAATAGAATGCTCACTATTTACAAAAGAAAATCACTGGTGTAGATAGCTCTGCTGACTAATTCTCCCAAACTAATATTTTATTTAAAAAATGCTTTCATAATAAAACTGGTAATAAGATTTATACTGCCTGTAAAGTTATATACTGAAATATTGTATATAAAAAAAGAGAAACCGTAAAATGCTTTTATATGTTAATGGACCCAACTAATGCATCATTCACTGAAAAAGAAATGTCAAATAATGCTGGTACTATTTAGAGAGTCTATTTGGCAGCAAATGCTCCAAAAAATGACATCAACAAAGTACGAGTGCATGTATCACCACTTCATGCCTTTGCTGTAATATTAGCTACGAGGACAGAGTTTTCTCAGACATTAAGAAAGTTTGAACTTTTAGTTTCAAAAAGTATTGCTATTTGTGCACAGCAGATAACAAGATGTAACAGTAAAGGCCACATGGAGCTCCTAAGGGCTTTGTAGGAGAGGCTGTTTCAGTCAGCTCCATCTTTCATCATAGGCATTTGCCAAAGTGCCAAACAAGACAGCAATAGCAGTCTAACCAGCACGGGCTGGCAAAAGCAAGAGAGCTGTAGGAGTCCAGAAGTGATAGTAGCAAATTTCTAAGTGAGAACATCAGACACTATAAGCTTCACTGGAGGAGGCAGCTAACATTTCTCCCTCCTCTTCCTAGCTGGTGACACACATATAGAAAATTTGGTTGTTTTTCTACAGACAGTAAGAAGTATTAAACTACTACAGTATTTGATCAGTAAAATGCAATAATAAAATAACTATTTGTAAGGATTATCTAATTTCCTCCACTCAGCCTATTTAAATATTGCATTCAAAGTATCTTGAAAAGAAAGCAAAAGGTACAGCAACAGGCTGATGCACATGAACCACTGATATTTAGAAATGAAAGCAAAATAGACTTTGGGATACACCCATTACATAGAATTTGCAGAAAGCTGCTGCATAAACTTTGAATAAGAAAAAAAATAACATTTATTGAGCACCTATGTTTGACAAACAGAACACATGAATCCTGCATTTCATATGAGCTTTAAGTAAATATACATAACATTTTATCTATTAATAAGACTTTAAAACCAGAAAGCATTCATGTCATTCCTGTGAGGATAAATAAGTATTAGAGGGAGAAACAGCCAAGTAAAGCAAGTTTCAGATTTTTTTTTAAACTGACGCAGTTTAAAAGTTTACAGGCTACATTTCAAAAGCTAGAAAAGCAGTATTATTCTACTACTAGCACATTACTAGTAATAAAAGTAGTAGAAAACTTGTATTTTACTTGTATTTAGCTTTCAGTGTTTTCAATTTGTGAATCTCTTTGTCCTGATGCCAGTAGAAGCAAAGTTCAGACACAGAGACTACCAGAGAGTGATAGTTAAATTAGCTTTTCTTAGTCACCCTCTGCAGACCCTTGAAAACAAGTCTAAAGACCTCAAGTTAAAAAAACTCTGACCTCAAGTATCTTTCAAGAAGTGCCCTGGCTCACGTAGGTGCTCCCCTGAGGGAAGCATTCTGCACACATTCAGACAGCACTTCCTGAGCATCAGGAAGGCTTCATCAGTGGATGCAAGGCTATTTATCCCCACTCTACTGCCCAAGCAAAAGCTCTGCTGAGACTGTTTCACATTACCTGGCTCCAATGATCACAAGATAGTCAAGTAGCCGAGAGCAGATTTTCTTTTTCTGCACCATTGTCCTTGATGCCCCTCCCTATGTCATCTCAAGGAATTCCTGTTCATTGATCCAGTCAGTTATCCCATCAGCCGTGATCGCTGCCTTGGGGAACAGAATCTGCTTGGAACTGTCTGCCAAGTCCAATCTATAACCAAGAAAAGCAAAAGTGTCAAAAACACAACCAGGAACATCCAATACATACAAGCAACTTAATGACCTTAATTATATTCCCAAAAAGCCTCAACATTCGGTGCAGTCATGGTCATCCACAATCTCTATCTTCATGAGTATAAAAACACAGCCATATGCCCACAAAAGCAGAGAGATGAAAAACACACAAAAAAGTACAAGAGTATCTCCAGAATTAATGGTTGGAGTCAATCATCTCAACTTCAACCATTAATTCTTTGGTTGAAGAAAGAATTCAACCAATTTACCTGAAATTCCAACAATCTTAGAGGTCTTTTCCAACGTAAAAGACCTTGATCCTTGATATTCTATAAATATCTTGGCACAGAAAAACTCAAGAGGAACAAGATGAAGTTGGGATATCAAGTGGTCCTTTTTGTCTTCATTTTGAAGAACTACTTCATCTGTTTTCTTTCCAAATAGCTTTCTTTTTTTTCCAGATCTCTTTAAAGAACAAACTGCTCAGTCACAGACAGGGGCATAGCAAGAAGCCATCGCAATGCAACCTGGAAGTATGACCGAGGAAATTCTGCTACTCAGTGATAACCAAAGATGCTTTTCCTCAAAAACAGAGGCTACCCAACCCCTCAGTGAAGGTGGAGAAAACACACTGTGTTTGTCTCATGACTGCAACTCCTTACACATATTTCCCATAGCTCTGCAAAGGAGTCAGCAAGGTATGCATTATGAAGGTCCTAGAAGCCATGACATTTCAAGAATATCTGAGCAGACAAGTACGAGGAACATCTGCAGGACTTACAACGTCCCTGGAATGGATGAAGCTACATCCCACTGACATCAGACACTGAAGTTTCTGTGAGTTTTTTTAAAAAATATCTGAACATTTTCTGCAATTTCTGCCTTCTATTGCAACACAAGTACAAGGGAGACCAGACTGATGCAGATGTTGTGCCAGGGTCTCCAGAGCCACCTTTATTGATTTACTATACTTAACAACACAACAGTTACAGTCAGATATAAGAGGACAAAGGCTCTTTTTGGGAAGATAATTTATTGTTGGATTGGAGCAAGAGATAGTAGAATTAGAACCAAGTGTATATTTTTTGCCTTCCTCTATTAAATCTCTGGCTTCTTCAGAGATCTAGCAATGGCTGATGACAGCACTTAGATGAGTATTGCACCAGCATTTGTTGGAACTCATCTTCCTACTCCTGCTTGGAATCAGACACCACAGATGATGATCTGTATAAGGCAACATAAACAGGCATCCCAGTCCTGCCTCCCCCTCGCTATCTGCCAAAAGCTTCTTTTCAGGCCAGTATCGTTCCGTTCCCTGTGCTGGCAGAAGAGTTTGTGCAGCTACAGGACAAAACAGACTGTGGAATTGATACAGACTAAACCTAACACCCTCCCTTCTTCTCCCTCGCTGATTTTGTTTTTACAAGGTTATTTTTTTTTTCACTTGGTTCACCAAGTGGGCCCACAAATGCTTGTGCAGGCACAAAGAAAAGGTAGGACAAAGCAGTTAAGGGAACCTGGAAGACTTGACTGAACACAGCGCGATCACAGAACTCTACAGTTCTAGAGCACTCTACAGTGCTAGCAAGCACCTCTACAGAGGTAAAGTAGTTTCTTTCTAAGAGATTTCCTATCATCCTTCCAATACCTCCTAGACTTTAGAGGCTAAGTACATTAGGACAGAAATAGACCAAACAACCAAGAGATACTTCAATATTTCCTCTTTCATGTTGGAATTTGGACCTGAACCAAGAGATTGTCTTGATTATGAGATGGTTCAGGTTTTGACATATTATTGTCAAAGCCTCTTCTCTCTCTCAAACTGCTTTAATTTTAGGTTGCTTTCTCTGAAAAGGTATTGTGCAGTGTCTTTTCTCTTTGCAAACATATTGGAACCAGCCCTTTGAAGGCTGAATCCTCAAGCAGCACTTGAAAAGAGACTTCCTATTATTTCAACTCTAGAAAAGAAGAAAAATAGAGAAGGGAAGGCCCACCACAGGAAAATACTGCACCAACAGATCACGTCTCAGACAACACCAAAATCGAAATAAGCACTTATATGGATGGCGAACGGGTTGGTGAGAACTAACACTACCCACACACTGTAGCAGCTGTCAGCAATATTCACTAGTAAAAGTTGGCACTGTAGCCTAGGCACAAAGACAAAAGGCAAGAACCAGCACAAAACCATGGATTACCAGTAACTCAAGACATGAAAAAAGTGTTCAAAACAACAAACACTTCTATTATTGGCATTACTCTGCCTTTCAAAATTCCCCAAACACCCACATTTTAGGTTGTAGCACAACTTCTTAGAGGACAATCTGCATGGTATTCTGCAATTTAAAGTCCTTCCAGAAATAAAAGTCTATATAAACAAACACCCACACTCATGAAAAGCACCACAGCACATGATGGATAGGGCAGCATGAAAGAACCACAGCAGACTCTATCAGTTTAGAGTCATCTGTGTCAGAGCCATACCCTGCATTAGTCCTAAGAGACATGAGTTGTGCAATAACCCTATTTCATCTATCCCTTGGAGCCCTCAATCTCTGTTAAGAGTCTCCTCATTCAAGACACAAATCTAGAGGAACAAAGCAATTTAGTCTAAGAATAACTTTGGTACAACAAACCATTAACACAACTAGTGTTCCTGTATGGGGTCTGGCTGAGATGGAGGGCATTTTCCCCACAGCAGCCCTCCCAGTCATGCGCTGTGTACTGGTAACTGGAAAGATGCTGATAACACATCTGTGTTTTGGCTACTGCTGAGTAGTGCTGGCACAGCATCAAGGCTGCCTCTCCAACATTTTCCCCCCAGCAGTGCTGGGGAGTATGCAAAGTCTTGGGAGGGGACATAGCCAGGGCTACTGACCCCAGTTGACCAGAAGGATATCCCACATATGACATCTGCTCAGGAAAATACCTAAGAGAGAGGAAAAAGGCAGAGAATCCATTATTTAAAACATTTATAATCTGGAGTAACCACTAAACCTACTGAAGCTCTGCTTCCTAGGAAATGGCTGGACAGCACTTGCTTCTGGGAAGTAGGTAATAGAATTTCTTGGGCTTCTTTGCTTCCACGAATGCAATCTTTGCTTTATTAAACTGCCTTTACTTTGACCCACAAGACTTTTTCCATTTTATTTTCCTCCCCCTGTCCTGCTGAGGAGGGGTGTGATAGAGTGGCTTGGTGGACAAGTAGCATCCAGCCAAGGTCAACCCACCACACTCACCTGCAGTTGTTTTCCTCACACAGAGGCTTCCAGCTTTGATGGGCCAGGCTTACACTGAACTGCATGATGCCCAGCAGGTATTTACAGCATTGCTTGCAAAAATGGTATGAAGACAACAGATTAATTTCCAACAGGAAGGTGCTAAACCCTGCTTTCCTTACAACTCTTCCATGCTTTAAGATGGGACCAGAAAGGCTTCTCCTTTCATTATCTTCAGCTTTTACCTGGTAAAAGGATCATACTGCACTGTTCACCAGTGCATGGATACCTTTAGAATACAAATCAGCATCATAAAATTCAATTTGCACACTGACTGAATAGTGAGCATACATGGGACATTAATTTGTAAGAGAAAAAAGAGGAAATTGTGAAGGAGACAGAACAAATTACAGGACAGAAGCCACATAAATTACAGTTCACTGAAATTTCACCTTGTGAAAAAACAGATTTCCAGTCATGCTCAAAAAGAACTAAATTTTTAGTTTCCTTGGAACATCCTGAATTTCTGTTTACTCTCAGCCAAGACAGTCTGTACTGAGTTCAGCTCTAATAGCCACCATGCCTGACCTTAGTGCATTGTCTTCTGTGAACTCAAGGCTCACCAATTGAACTAAACTGAGAGCTGAAACAAATACAAATAAGGCCAGGAGTTTCAATGCCCACCTTTGGGTTGATTTATGTTTCTTTTTCTCACATCACACACCTTGACCTATCTGCCAAGCTATGAGAAATAGGTGTGAGTACCTTAGGACCAACCAACCTCACCTGTGTGGGCAGGAACTCCATTTAACTCACTGCTGAACTGGAAACAACATGGTTTGAAGCCCAATATGAACTGTTCATGGTAGCTTTGTCTTTAGACATTTTAATAATCTTTATGGAATCTTTACCACTGAAATTTTGGTTACTTCTTCTTCCAAGTGTGTTTCAAATTGTGCCAGACATCATCTCTGATATAGCACATGCTACTTTTGCTTGTACTAAGCTTTTAAAGAAGCAGACATGCAGTATTCTTTTCTCATGAGCCATTTTTCACTTCCTCTGCTTAACAACTACATAAAACACTGCTAATAGTTTTCTACTTTAAAACATGCAACATTCTAGGAAGCTCATTAATGCTATTATCCAGATACTACAGTGTTTCTGCTAACACAAGAAACAGACAACAGCAGAGATGAAAACACCTCCCGTTCTCCAGAACCTGACAGAACATGGAACAATTTCTAAAATCTGACCTGGATGGACTTGCTATACTGGTGCAGCTGCTTTTCTAGTATGGCTAACCTATAACATAGGTGTGGTTCTGCAAAATGCCATTGGGATACTTCCAAGCATAAGAAATCACCCAGAAGAGAACAGGACTGCAGGCAAATTTAAAAGCATCTGCCCTGGAGCACATGCATCACTTCAACCAGTAAGAGTTGCTTACACGTAAAACAGCAGATGCACCCCAACTATTTCCACTCTTCGTGTATCAATAAATCTTGAGGGAAAGGACAGAACAAACCAGATAAAAGAAAATTAAAGCATGAATGGGGAAAATAGGTTTTGGCAATATATGAAGACTTATTTTGAAGGCCTTCACAATAAATATAATAATTAAAAGATTTCTTCCTTTCCTACTAAATAATATTATCCCTTTGCCTTCTGAAAACAGAACGGACACAGCCAAGCATCTTTAGCTTTCACATTAGTTGTCAAGAGCAAAATGGAAGTAGCATGGGCAGGGGTGCTGACAGATAGACTGAAAATGACCAGAATTACTCCACAAACAGAAGTATCATGCCACGCAGATGGGAACCTTTTTGCAGTGCCAGGGAGTGAAGCTGGACTGATTCAGGTTCCCGGTTGCTATAGTGACAGATTTCCCCTTCCTTGCCATATGTCGGCCCTTCAGTGTCGCTTCCTCTCTCCTCCCTGCTTCAGCCAAAAGCTTGGCTACAGCAGCCTGCTGTACATGCAAGATCACGCAGTCACCACACATGCACATGCTGTGAAAACAGACCCACAGGTAATCTGATTCAGATCAATCACCATAGCAACCCAATCTTTTAGTCCCCAGATTTCAGCCTGTGGGTATATTTATAGAGCAGCTGCAGCGCTCCACCCCCTCTGCTCCACCACCAAAGCTCCCAGCACTGCCCACAGGGCCAACAAGCTTCACCCAGACACAAGGACTGCCCGGAGTCAGGCTGAAACAGAGCCCTCCTGGCACCTGCAGGCCCCAGGCCAGATGACAGCACAGTATCTGCAACATGCCAAACGCCTCCCAGTCCATGAGCTTTCCATATCCACAAGTACTACAAATATCAGGAGGCATTCTTGCCCCCGCAAAGCTGAGTACCAACCACAGCTGACAAAATCCGCTTACCCAGGTACCCACAGGGTGCTTCCACAGACACGCAGTGCAGGCACAAAAAGAACGTGCAGAGTGTGCTAACACAAACCCACAATCCTAACTGGAACCTGCAGTCAGCAGCAAAGGCAAAGCAGAGGTTCCAGCAGCACCTGCCCCACAGAGCCACAGCTGCACCCACCAGTAGTACCTGAAAGCCATGAAGAAAAATCAAGACCAGGGCTTGAATGAGCAACAAGAGATAAGCATGTGAGGAAGAACGGTATGTAAATACTGTTAGCCATTTTATTCCATTACACTCTTGGGGAAAACCATCAACAATAAACTAATGCAGGAAAAGCACACCCTTTTATAGTACTCCACTTCCTAATAGGAAGGAGATGACAGATTTCAGCCTCAGCCACGGGACATTTCACACGCTTCAATTTAGGTTAAAGACCTTATTCTCCTCCCCTCCTTTATGTGTGAAACATCTCTCTCATTATCCTTCCTGGGAAGGATCATTGTGCAGGGCACCACTCACTATAGAATTATGGAACAAATTCTGGCATAAAAACCCTCTCCCAATCTAGCCAGTTCTCCTGCTCTACACTGTTTGAATTTAAATTCATCTCTTATTCAAAAGTCATCTCCAGAAATTTGCATGAGAGAACAGTAACACAAAGCCAACTCTTTTGAAGTATGTCCTTTTTTGCCCCTCCTTGTGAAACATCACCATCACAAAATACAAGAGCCTTCTCATTTTCTCTACCTCATCAGCTTTTCACTGATCCTCAAATCTGCACTCAAACATTTTGCAAGGAGTGGGGGTGGGAGGAAGGTAGGGCAAACCAAAGCCCACACAATGCCCCCAGGACCAATTAGCCTCACACCACTTGCAACCACTACAGCATTACATTCTTTACCAAACTAGAACTGCTTTTGGTGTGAGCTTTGAGCTGAGAAACCCTGGTGCTGCTCCTGAGTGCAGCCTAGACCCCAGCACCCACAAGATGCTTCCATTCCCAGCCCTCTGCTGGGAATTTGAGCAGTAGGCCACAGTTCCCATAATGCAGGCACCAGAAGGTTTTTTCCAAAAACCAAATAGTGTAAATGTACAGCCATAAAAAAATTAACAAGAAAACAACAAAGCATGTGACATTTGAGAGAACTGCTGGATGCAGCTGCAACTGCTAAATTATTCAGTGGTTTCCCTTGCCATGACGCCTCCCCCAGCCACAGTGAGCAGCTCTGGGCCAGGAGACATCACTCATGGCATCACCACCACCAGATACAGGCACATTCAACTCTTTCCTGGAAATCAGTCACACAGACAAATGGGATCCAAACAATAAATTACAGCCATTTGTAAGACAGAGGAGGGGGAATGCTCACAACCAGTGAGGAAACACTGAAACATTCATGATAATGTGAACCAGAAAATAAAATACTTTAAATAATCCAGTCATTTGGCTGTTGTTAGCACCTCAGAACTCAGAGCCCCACATCTGTTTTGCCTTGTGTATTAGAAGCACTCAGCCTGTCTCCCCACGTGTGCCACCTGCTTGTTATTCCTTCCCTCTACACACCTTCCCCTTCTCTTCATCAATACTGTGGGAGATCAGAAATTCCTACTCTCAAACAGATCCTACTATTAATTTTGGTGACAAATCAGAGCACCAGCTGGTCAAAACTGAAAGGAAATAAAAGAGACAAGCCCATTTTCTCTCTACAAGAGCTCTGGGGTGTGAGAAGCGTGTGTTTGGCAGGCTCACCCACACGTAAACATTGGGGGAAGCAAGCTCAGAGTGAAGAAGGGACAGGAACCGCCTCAAGGGACTGTTGGAGCCAGCAAATGACAGAGCAAGGGCTCCCAAGAGGACCTTCTAGACACTGGCAGTGGCAGTCACCACGGCAAAGGAAGGAGGGAAAACACCACCCTGCTGGGTATGTCTTAAGACTACTAACAAGAGAGAAGGGAGAAACCAGGTGGCCTGGAGGACAGAAGCAGCATGCCCAGCTCGTGGCTCCAGCAGAGCAGTTTAACTGCTTATCAAGAGGAAACAGACACAGCAGCAGAGTGGCTCAGCATTTGTGCCTGCAGCAAGTTTTGGTGGGTACTGGTTTTGATTCTTAACTGTCTGTATCACAAAAAGCACTCCTCTCCTCCTGCTAGCTGACGACAGGGAAACAGGCAGAGGCACAGCTCCTCATCCCCTGTCACCTGGGCCTTTCCAGGGCAAGAACAAGATATCCAGGCAAGAAGAGATCCAGGGAAGCTGCTGTCAAAGCTACAGGCAAGAAGGTGATCAAAAGTTTTACAATGACATTGGGAAATTTGGTTAGAATATAATGGGAAGCAGGACACAACCAGGGCACTGATCTTGCAGATGTGACAAAGTAACAGGATATGAAATAAAAGGCTGCTCTGCTCAAAAGATAACACACAGTTCCTGGAGGTCATCAGATAACAAATTTGACAGTAATGTATCTTTGTCCCTTGTACAAAAAAGCAAATGTTAATTCCCTGGTTGTCACAACTGTTTAGAGATTAGTTACAAACAAAACAAAAAGGTGATATTTGACAAACATTACTGGATACATCAAAGGCAGCATGATGACCAGCTTTGTTTTGTGGAATGCTGTTGCTTTTAAATAATGAAGGCTGTAGAAGAAACAAAAAATCATAAAACCTTGTTCCTTGCTCCTACTCTGATGCATTATTTCTCACAGCAACCCAGAAGCACAAGTCCCTCATTTAACTGCAGTGTCTGGGATCACAGCATGAGAACTGCCTCAGCTGAGGTAATTTAGGCATATGCAAGCAGCACTTCTTCTTTCTAAATCCCTGCAAGGGTCCTGCTAGTAGCAGTGATCTAAAGTGAACACAACCTCTCACAATTCAGTGGTTTCTGGGCACCAACAGGCACCAATCTCCCCATCTGGGAGTTCCCAAGTGTAAAGGTACTTCAGAGCTCCTGGCAGTACATGGGTCAGCTCTTCAGTTTGCTTGGTTTGGGGTTTCAGCTGGTTATTCTAGTTCCAAGACAGAAATCAGGAGCATGTTTGTCAATAAGCAAGAGTAATTTCCATGCTGTTTTGACAGGTTTAAGGAGATCCAGTGACAGAGAATCTAACTGCTCTAAAATTGTTTTCCAGCTTAAAGAACAGAGCAAAGACCAGCCAAATTATACAGGTTCAGCCACAGAGAGTGAGCAGTAGGTTGATGTAAGTTTTTCATAGCTCTTAAGGTAGAGAAGGAAAAGCAGCAAAGCATTCCATCCTCAAAAGAAGTATCACAATTATTCTACAGATTAACAGATTATCCCACAAAAATACATTCCTTTCTAATTGATGCCTCATAATGCTCATTTTTATTTCACGGCTCTTCTTATTAGGTCTAATAAGACAATGCTTTCATTTTACAAAAATTCAGATCTTGAGATAGATGAAAGCTCTTTAAACTAAGGTCATTATATTAATCTTGCATATCAAGCTCTTTCATTCTTTTTTACTAAATCCTTTCCTCATTGCTGCAAATCCCTAATCAGAAGCTGTATCTGTACTTTCTACCAGTGCACTGAATAACTGCCTCGAAATTTAATTCAGTATATCTTAAATGCAAGCACAACAGGGCCAAAGGACATTTCAGGAATTCATCTGGGTTGTAACATATGCATTGCCTGTCTCCAGTTCCTTCCTAATGGAAAGTAACTGAACCATTCACCTCTGTACTAAGTTTTAACATAAAAGTATCAATTACCATCTTGTGAGTATGAAGGCAAATCCAGTTAAAAATGACAGTGTGAAATGACAGGGAAGACACTGTATTTTACACCACTTGTTATCCCCTCTCACATTCTAAATCTCTACCAATTTTCCCCCCCCAAAAAAAGAAAGCCATTCTTCTAACAAATATATCTGGAAAGGAGTTATCAGAGAAAATCTACTAGCTGGAATGCTGGAAATTAAACACTTTGAAGACATTTATTCTCTTAGAATTTAGCAGTAATTGTGACTTTCTAATTTAATACTCAAAGTTTTCATAAATATTTGGTTTTTCAACAGGCTCACCACAGAAGATATTAAAAAGACCAGACTGAACATTTTGACAGAGGTATGCCTAGTATATCCTGTCTATACAGAACCTGAGTATTTGATATGGCTTGAGAGGGGAAAAGCTATAAATTATGAGCCTCTATGCCCCTGAGCCCAAGGCAGATAAAATCAAAGCCAACACTAATTTAATTCAGGAAGATAATATGAACAAGTGTTCTAGTAAAGCCTGAAATGCACTGATGCTTCTACCATTTCTACTGAACCATTAGTCCTGATGCTTAAAACCTAAAAAGCTACTTTGGCTAGGTGGACAAGAATTACTATTAAAAATCCTCAAAACTTTTACTCCTCTGACCCCCAAATCCTTCTAAAACAGACAGAAGTTGGACTCTCAGGCACATGGTGTGGCTCTTGGGGATGGTGCTGTGAAGGGCCAGGAGTTGGATTCAATGATCCTTGTGGGTCCCTTCCAGCTCAGCACATTCTGTGATTCACTACATACACACCCTGTCTGCTTTCAAAAGAGTTACAGAAAGGTTCCATGGCTGAAGAAGAGGTTTGTCCTCTAGTATATATTTATGTTTTCTATGAAAACTTTTAACTGGAAGCCTTTTTTTTTTGTTTTTGTTTTTTTTTCCCCCGCAAGCTTCCACACAGCCTTTGGTTCACCAAAGGCTTTGGTATATAAGACACATCCTGAACTGTGTCTTGGCCATGTTATGCATTTTGTGTAGACAACACTCTTTCATTGAGGATACTGTTTTCCTTTTTTGCCCATCCAGAATTAGAATTGTTTTAGAATTAGAATTGGTTTAGAATTAGAATTGTTTTAAAGGCAGTAATGTGGAAAACAATGCAGTAGGACTCTGAAGCTTACAGCCTGAAACCTGTTAATTTGGTAAGAGCACAGGAGTCCAGATTTGTGATACAACAGCACCACTGGACAGGCAGGTACAAGACCTTTTAGTGAGGACAAGGCCGTATTACTCTCCAAACAAAAGCATTCTAGAGACTTGCTTATGATTTTGCATTTTGTTAAACACACAGTAAGATACTTAACGAGTGTGCATTTAATTACAGTGTCTACTAAATTGTGTTCAAAAGCTGTGCATTTTCTAACAATACAACAGTAAGGCAAAAATAGTATTTTATAGATGGAATGATCTATCAGTTCAGTGTTACATAACACATGCTGTGAGGGGATGGCCAGATTAGATCCTGTAAAAACTGCATTTTAGTAGCTATGTTGGATGTGAAGTGCTCTCTCGGATGTGTCAGGATTGCAGCTTTTCATTAGTGCTGAACACAGCAAGTGCTTCTTGTGCCCAATCCAAAACAGTTGCCTAGGTCCAAGCAGTATAAAGTCCAAAAATAGAGACACTTCCCAAATAACCTATATTTGGATGACTTTGGTTTGATTATGTGACCCTCAGGACACCACAATAAATCTTCCCTCCCTTGCTTGTGTCTGGAAGTAGCATCCTTTTTGCAGATAAGCAATGGTGCAAGGAGCACAGCAAGGACACTTGAGAGCACACCAACAGAAATGCTGACCCAGAGTCACACTGGACATAGAGAAAATGGCTGGCTTGTCTAGGGAGAGCACAACATATTGTCAGATCACACTTCTACCCCATCTCCATGGGGCTGCAAATTTATAACGTATGTTATTTTGCACATGACTGAAAAAAGTGTGGTATATAGAGGAGCTCAGGGGGAAAGGGAGTGAAGAAAGACGGGAAACAAATCAGTTTCCTTCAAAGCTTATCATTTCTCGAAACACTTCTTTATCGTGACTCCACACAAACAGTGACACAGACCAAGCTTTCTTCCCCTCCTCCACCTGACAAAAAAAGCGAGCAACATAACAAGGTAGTGACACCCATTTCAGAGGGGAAAATGCTCTGGATTTATAGTCGACTTCATAAGCAATTGCCCAGTATAAAGTGCATTTCCTATTCTATTGTCTTGCGGAGCAACAGGATCTGCTGTTTACAAACCAAGGAGTAAAAGCACCTTTCCAGTCACATTACCGCAGCAACCCCTTCACATGGCTGCACGCCTCACCCTTTCCAAGGGGTTCTGTCCGCCCTGAGCCGCCCTTCTCCTTTCCCTCACTATCCTGCCCGTTTCCACCCGGCAGGGAGCGAGGAAAAGCCTGCGGGCGGCCCGGGACCGAGGGGCCGGCCCCGCGCCCACAGCCCCGCCGGCGGCAGAGCCCCCATCCCCGGCCGGCCACGCCGCTATTCCCAAAGCCGCCCGGTC
>VZRH01002618.1:328437-339090 GCA_013397555.1 Urocynchramus pylzowi
CGGGATGGAGGCGGGATGGAGACGGGATTGGAGGCGGGATGGATTGGAGGCGGGATGGAGGCGGAGTTGTCAGGGGGCTGGAAGGGAAGGCGCTCTCCTGAGCAGCCTGCCTCGAGAGAACCGGGAGCTCTTCAGCCACTTTAAGAGTCGAATTGGTGCTTTCAAACCTCGTCCTGGCAAGCGGCAGCTGAAGCCTCGCAGCAAAGCCCGGCTCCACACCGCGCTGCCTTGCAGCAAGGAGACAGTGCCCTGTACTTTCACCCTCCGTATCGAGCTACATACTTGCTGATTTGCTAGTAGCTTCATAAGATTACAAGAGAATTTGGTTATTAAAAGTTTGAGATACAGCTTTTTAAAACTCCTTCCAAGCTCCTAAAAACCAGTATGCTGCTCAGACAAATCCATTTATTAACATAACCAAAACTACCAAAATAAACCCAAAACGCAACCAAAAGCACCACAAGTAACCCACAATTTTTATACATCTGGAGCGCAAAATGGAGAAACAGTGTTTGATATTCGTCATCTATACTTTGCCCTCTGTAGAGGAATTGGATTTTCAGAAATACCTTTTCAGAAATACCTTTCCTCCCTCCCCATTGATCTGAATGCATCGTGAGCACATACAGCTGTTGAATAAGGGTACAGCCAACCAGGAGCACCTCCCAGGATTGTAATTCAAACACCCCAAGATTTCTCCAGCAGCCAAATCAGCAAAATTAATTTGAAATAATCATGTATAGAGACTTAGAGCAGCAAGACTGAATCTCAGGCCTTGACAGCATTTTGTAAACATAAAAGTACAAAGGGTCACCAATCTCATAGACAGTTCTTCCCCACAGCGGCTTACTTGAGCTCCATGGGCTAACCTGGGACACTTCTAAGAGACAAAAAAAAAAATGGTTCTGTACTGAATTGCACTTTCAAAAAAAGTGCGAATGTGAAGATATAAACAAGGAGATTGTATTCAACTACATGATAATGAAAAGTGTGCTGGATTGGGCTGGAAAAATAAAGTTTCTTCACAGTGACTGGTATGGGGCTTTATTTCACATTTGTGCTGAGCACAGGGTTGATAATACAGAGATGTTTCTGTTATTGCTGGGCAGGGCTCACACAGAGCCAAGACCTTTTCTGCTTTCCATGCTGCCATGGTGGTGAGGGGACTGGGGGTGCAGGGCAGGTTGGGAGGAGACACAGCCAGGACAGGTGACCCCAAGTGACCAAAGGGATATTCCAGACCATATGGCTCAGTATATAAAGGGGGGAAGAAGGAGGAAGAGGGGGATGTCTGGAGCAATGGTGTTTCTCTTCCCAAATAACAATTACACGTGCTAAGGCCCCGCTCTCCTGGAGATGGCTGCACATCTGCTTGTCCACAGTGAATTAGTGAATTCACAGTGAATTAGTGAATTGTCCACAGGAAACAGTGAATTAAGTCCTTGATTTGCTTTACTTGTGTGTGTGGCTTTTGCTCCCCCTATTAAACTGTCTTTATCTCAACCCACAAGTTTTCAGGCTTTTACCGTTCTGATTCTCTCCCCAGTCCAGCTGCTGGGGAGTGAGCAAGTGATTGTGTGGGGCTTGGTGGCTGTCTGGGTTAAACCACTACACAGAGGCAAGAAAAATCACTGTTTTCACCACTGCCATCCACAGAAATGTTATAGGTGGTACCTTGAGAATCCCTCAAATTCCCATGCAGTTTTTCTCTTCAAATTCAGGAGATGCAGCCCAAAGAATATAAAGCTGGAAGTTAAGCTGCAGCTCTTTTGTTGACAGCAGGGCCCAGCCACCCTCTAATCCACCCAGCACTGATGAGCTCTTGAGCTCTGCTCATTACACCCCCTCTCATACCCTGCTCCAGTTTCCTGTAAGCCTACTGCTATTCCTTCTTCCTCTGGTTCAGTAGATTCCAATTTGAATTTGATACTCCAGAGTAATGCAGATACTTCAGCAGGACATCCTGTGGTGTGGAACCTTGCTGAACTGACCATTGCTTTCCTTTCCCATAGGGGCAGGGGATCATCAAGCGCTTCAGAAGCAGCTGATGCTGGACAGCTCTCTGCTTTCCCTCATCCTGCCATCCCTTTGATGTAATGCACATGTTCAGCTCTTCCTGGTGTTTTGCCTATGGATACATCAGAAATGAGCAGCATACCAGGGGGCAGGTAAGGCCCTACTGAAATCCACTTGACAGCCAAGGCACACTGCACTCCTCTTTCAATTTTGGTGAGCCACAAAATGCAGAAAATGGAGTAGAGCACACGCAAGAAAAGGGTTACATTCTGAATGCAGCTGTACACGTCGAGGTGAGGTGTGTATGCGTAATGCACGCTCTTTGTGATACACACTTAATCCACTTCACCTATCTGCCAGCTCTGGCACACAGCAAGGCACATACTGAGCTACAAATCTCATACTAAAGGCCAAAAGAAACTGCCTGGAGTTGCACTGCTATTTCTTTCTCGCCACTTCTTGCTTCTCCCCCAACACATATACTCATAATTTCTTATCAGCTTTGAGCTTGTTACAGCAAGAACTTATTCCACCCTCCTCCAGTCTCATGACAGCAGATCAGAGAATGTCAAAATCCTGTATTAGGCTTTATTCTTTTATATAAACATTAACATTTCTCAAACAGATTAGTTAAAAATACAGATTTAAACAAGAATTTTTGCAATTGCAATGAGTTATAAAAAACAACAGATTATTTTACAGATTGTTACAAGTGCTTTACAAAGGTGCAGAGTGAAGGCCAGTGGCAGGGGACCAACCTCAAGTGCAAAATGGACACGATACCCTCACCACGGGCATAGCGCTCAGATACACAGCCAAAAAAAACAACAAACGAACCAAAAAACAGACAGACAAAAAAACCCCGAGCCATGTGAACCTATGCTCTTGGGATGCTCACCGGGCAAGCAAACATAGACCCCTATGACAGAGAAGACTCATGAGACCAAGCTACCAGGATATTTAAGGTTACATCTCTGAGATCAGCCATAAGATGTTTTTTCTTGGAAAATAAGGAACATGTTTTATAACAGTATATTTCTCTTCTGTCAGACAAAATATTGCTGTAAATCCTAGAATACTTATGGATGTGGATACTTAAAACTTGGGCCATAAATCCAGTGTGGATCTCACAATGCCCAAAGTGAAGAAAGGATACAAGACCCAAATGTCCTTCTGAAGGAGTCGGCAGTCCTCATACAGGAGGGACCTCCATATCCTGTGATCACCACTGAAACCTTGAGCAAGTACCTTGGAAAGACTTTGGCAAAAGGAAGACGATGCAAGTGGATCTGATTACACCCAATATTCCTGCAGCCTGTGATCTGAGAGTTGTACAGCCCACAGCTTATGCAATGCCCACATATTTCACTAAATGCAGTGTGTCCTCTCTCCTTGGTTGATACATCTTCACACCCATCTTGGAACACATACCACATGCTCCAGATTCTTGGAAGTTTTTGAGATCCTTCCACCACACCCACCTTACCTAGGTACGAGGCCTACTCACCTATCTTTCTTCTATTCCACCCCTAAAGATAAAATCTATGCCCTGATTTGTTTTGAACTAAAGTTGTCCAGCTGTTAGCAAATCAAAGGTAAATTGAGCTGTCTGAGAACTGCCATGAATTAAAACCATGATGCATTACATTTAAAAAAATCCACTACTTTATGCCTGACATCTTTTTGATACACAATGTTCCCTACCCAGAGGACCTCCTTGTTAGACAAAGGGCACTACACATGACAGGAATCCTTTTTCTAAAGGAGGGCCAGAATAAAGGGCAGCTCTAGAGATGTAGTCTCATAATAAAGAAATAAAAGCTACTTCTCTTGGAATCATTGTAAAGGGCAGCACATTCAAGAGATTTTATTTATAGGAAACCCAGTGAAACCCCTAGAACATCCACACTGACTTCCCTGAGCTCCTCAGATCCAGGTACACTGGGGACCCTGCAGAAGCCTTTTGAGCTGGGTTACTCTCAACAGAGAGCTTTTGGCAAGTTTCTGCAAATTCATTTTCATAATCAGCAAGAAGAGGATCAATGGGGCAAACCCTCAGCATATGCTTAGAGAAGAGAAAGACTCTGAAGAAAAAGGAGTTGAGGGGCAGGGGGAAAGGTCTTCATTTCTACCGTTTTCGAATGTTTCATGTTATTCCTTTGGGGTACGGGCACTACATCGAAACCAACCCCTCCATCTGATCTAGCCCAGCTGCCTCCTGCAGAGTCTCATGACAACACTGAAACTCCAGGCTCATCACTCCCTGCATGCCCAGCCCAGGGTTCAGTGCTTTGGAGAGGGGAGGCTGGCTTCTCGTTAGCAAAGGCTGGGAGATGGCATTATGTCAGCATGTCAGCGCCCTGGGAGCATGCAGTCACTCATGCACATCCCAGATTTCTGAGAGCAGGGGCGGGAGTTTCTTATCCTGCAGCCGAAGGGCAAACACCTGTTCAGAGTGGACACTGCTCAGGGTCCGAAGACTGACCAGCTTCATTAACATCCGTGGAAACATCAAACGGTCCTGCAGGGCCAAACAGACAGCTGTTAGTAAATTCACCTAAAACTTTGTTTAAAAAAAAATTACCACAACTGATCATATACTGTAATCACAATCCTTACTTCCTCTAGACCCAGCATTCTCCAGGAGGATGCAGTATGAAAGAACACAAGTAGTACATCATGTCCCAAAACTCCAGTCTTTCCATGCTGGCTAAATATGGAACACGATACAGGACAGCAGATTGTGACAGCTCACAAACCCTGCATTTACAGCTGCTATCAAAGAGCCCAGAAGGGACAAGCCTGACAGTACAGGCAGCAAGAGACCTGTTAGAGACAATACTGCAGGAACTCTGCCGGCATAAATACAAAATCTGCTTGCATCATCCCTGGAGATGTTCTGGTCAGGCACTTACATTTGGTCTGTTGATGCAAATGTAAGAATGAAGTGCTTCCACATAGGTGTGCTGCAGCCTCTCCACCAGGGACTGGTCCTGCACATTCGGTCGGTCTGCCAAAAAGCAGGTTAGAAGTAAACAGACTAGATGTAAGCAGATTGCCAGGGGCAGCTTCACTGGATTTAACATCTCTGTCTAACCCCACTTCCTCCTATGGGGTCTTCCCAAAACATCATCTCACATTCACCCAGCAAAGCTGGGAGATACATCCATGACACTGTGGCAGCTGTGGCAATTGCCTGTAACTGTTCTTTCTCAGTGATGTCCACTGCACATGGGGAGTCCAATCCGACTCCTATAGAGGTGGAGAGACCAAACGCATTTACATGGTGCTGTTTGGTCTCACGTTCCTGTCCCAGAAAAAACACGAAGCCGCCTATTTGACAGCAAATGGGAAAGTCTCTCCAGTAGTTGAGCCAGTTAGAAAACAGGAACAAAGGAAAACAGTCATTAATCAGGTCACAAGACAGAAGAGTAGAGGTGGCTCCTTGGCAAAACCCTGTCCTGGCCCGGAGCGATACTGCCTCTTGTCCAGAGTACGTTAGCTTGCCCACTAGATGTCACTCACGCTGTGGGACCTGCATCACACCAGAGAGGTGCCAAGGACATTAAGGGGGCAGTAAAAAAGCAATTTCTAAATGAGAAAGATAAAGACTGGCTGTTTTTCCTGCACACTTTTCCAGTAGTAAGGAATTCAATTTCCTCTGGAAGTGGCACTAGAAAATTCAGAATATAATGAATAATATGCTCCCTTTATCACTCGACTCTATACAAGCTCTATTACTCCTTTTCTGCTTTTAACATCCCTTCACTCTACTTCCGTTGCCCTCTGACTTGCTACTGCAGCTCTTCAGATATTCCTGGCTTTTTACCTGCAGAGAAAATGTTGATGGCAATTAAAAGTGCATATTCAGCATCATTAAGCTGTAGCTCATTCATTCCCTTTGAGAACTCAAAGATGGGGTTAATGAACTCAAACTGCAGACCTGCAACAAACAGAAGAGAACAAGGTGAGGCAGTAACAATTGTCTCCCCTCTCTTGCCCTCCCTTTCAAAGAAAAGGCTGTCAGAAATCCACTGCTATACACCAGAGAATGGGGAGGAGAGGCAAGCAGGGGAAAACTCTTACATTATGCTCTAATGAATCCTCCCTTTACATCCACTACTGGTGAGCACCAACAACAGTGGCTGAGGAGTCAGGTTCTAACTGTAAAATGACACTATTTCTGGGTTTTCCTTAAATGCCCCACAGCACATTACTGGGCAACAGCTAAAGGAACACAACATCAGCTATCAGACAAGGCCATCAAAACATTAGAAGGTCACAAGCACAACATTTATACTGTCCACTCTCACAGCATCACCTCCTTCACACCAGCAGCCTTCATGCTTTCAAAGAAAGCGTTAATTCCACTCTTCAGGTTCATCTGAAGTATGCATGAGCTGAAAATATGCGGTTCCAAGAACTCTGAACTATGCCATTTCCTTCATCTCAAAATCTGGGAGACCTGAGGCAGAGCCTGACCTAGGCTTCCAATCACCTCATTTGAAAAATTCAGTCAGACAGAAAAGCAGATGTTTAATGCCATAACAGAGACCACTGTCAAATCAGGTCTCTTTGTGCTATGTAATCATACTGAAAACTTCAAGCCTTTCCTCCAAAATAGCATCCAAGTTGCTAATTTTCTGCATTACAAATGCATCAGAGAAAGAAGGACAAAATGGAGGGAATCTTTCCAGATTCCTGCTTTTTGCCTTTCTAATAACCTCAAGAAAAGGCTACCAGGAAAAGTGTCATAAAGAGAAGTTATATATACAGGTCATCTCAAGTATAAATGGTTAAATAGCTAGTCAAGGAATTTTAAAAAATTAAAAAATAAAAATAAAATAATAAATAAAAATAAATCAGCTGAAGCACAGCTTAAGTCTTGTTTTTAGAAATGATGAAGATACACACTTCTTGTTACTGCATCTGAAATTACAAACACTCATAGATTCTGGAAAAATACACTTCAGAGATCAAAACACCACAGGCCACCATATATTAGGATGATAAAGTGTCTAAAGCAGTCTCTGGGGATCCTCAGTGCACAGTACAGACTCCATATCAACTGAAATGTAATCACAGTAATGTCATCACTCCAAGCGTCCACCTGGATTAGCAGGTGACACACTTGCAAAGGAGAGAAGATTGTGGTTTGGATTGGTATGATGTGATACAGCTCCACCACCATGTCACATCTCTACAAGCAAGGAATTTCCCACCAACTGCTAGTCCTAGGTGGACACTTGCAGCAATATTTTCATGCTTTAAGAGTCCAGATTTTCCCAAGCAAATTGACACCTAGAAAAAGACATGAAATGAGCTGGTACCATACGTTAAAAGCAAAAAAAAAATGGTTTGTGGGGCTATTGGTTTGGTCCTGTTCTAAACCTCTCACCACAAACTACTTCCAGCTGCCCACATTAAAAAGGAAAATATGTAAGAACACAAGACACTGGGAAGGAAGAAACACCTGTCTAATGTACCACCTGCTTTGGCGAAGTCATCCCGATTATAGCTCAGGTCCTTAAGAAAGGTGATGCTCTCAATCTCTGGATTGTAGCGCCGAGATGTCTCCAACAACATCACCTGAAGACAGGAACAAGATATACTCGATTTGAAAGCAGGAAGAAATGTTACAACATCAATACTTTTGCTGACTGTTGAAGCATCTTTGAAAAAAAACCCCACCAAACAAAACCACTCCAGTTTCTCTCAGAGTGCTTAAAAATTCCAAGATAAAGTCTGCTGCCATCTTTGTGGTGTCTTGCTTCTGGGAAATGGGAAATTCCTGCTTACCACTACCAAGGCACTTGCCTCATTCTCTTACTGTATAACCAGGCGCTGCAATACGTAACCAAATATCTTGCCAATATAACCTCACACTGCAGTAATGGTCCCACAGCTGAAGTCCTTCAGTCTGCCATCCTCAAAAAAGGGATGGAACCAGTTCTCTAGGTAGATAACTCCAAATTCTTTCATCTCATTCTTTCATCTCTTCTACTATGATCTGGGGTGGAGTCAAACCCTCACCTCGATGGTAGATGTCTTCAGTAAAGCGATCTGATCTTCCCTGGTGAGCTCCAGGAAGCCAGGTAATTGCTTGGCAAAGTCCACAATCTCTTGCACAGAGATAATTGCAAGTTCTGTGAAGTGAGCAAAACGCTGCTGCCTTGCTTCACGGTTATTTGGATCAGGAATCTGGGGCCACGGCTGTAGGAATGGGAAGAGACAACATATATTTGTGAAAGATGGAGCCAAAGATGAAAGATAAGATGAAGAGAACAAGGAAAGAAAATGACAACTTCAGAACATCATCTTTCGCTATTCTTTACTTTATTCTTTAGCTCACAGATGCCATGCCTAAAGTAACTCTGTTCTCCCAAATATTTTACCTAAAATGCAACTCCTCAAACTTTACTTTTTCTTATTTTGGGTACACTGGTAGAGTTTTTACCGTCACTTTGAGCCTGTCTGTGAAGGAGCGCTGGTTGCACTGCTGCTGAGCGGCCACCAGCTTTTTTATCATGCTCAGCTGTTCCGGCGTCAGTTTGTGGGAAGGGCTTGGCGGATTTGGAGGGTTTGGGCGCACCACAACTGTCCGAGCCTGATCGTCCTCCTGCTTCTTCAGCTTCTTCAGTCGGATCTGTTCTTCAGACAGAACATCTAAAGCAGGAATAGCTCATGATCAATCATAGGAACACAATGGAAAGCACACTAAATGGAGCATAATGTGCTGTGGATGGAGAGGCAGAGATCAGAGCTGCCTGTACTGGGCATAGCAGAGTGTACACAACACAGCCGACAGTGATACTTAGTTGTTTCTCCCTCTATTCCCTACTTGAAGTTGTTTCATTGCCTTTCTGTCATACTGTCATGTACATCATACCGTCATGTAAAGTGTTCACAAAAGGCAGAAGCTGCCTTCATGATGCCCTGCAGATTGCAGAAAAACAACAGTGACTTTCCCCATAAAGCAATTCCCTAAAGTGTCATGTTACAACAAGTGCTCCCTTCATATGCCATAGTGTGCCCACCCTATTTTGTATTATCCTACTGTTATGTCTTTTTTCAATATTGTTAATTTAACAGCTTGTGTCATTTCACCCTCTTCAAAGGTTAGACTCAGTCCTGGGTGGAGTTTGAGAGTGAAAGGATAATTTGCTATACAGGCCATCTGCAGCAAACTAGAGCAGTAACATACCTCAAGATGAATAATGGAAGAATAACTTTGCATAAATGTACTGAGGACCAACTGCAGGTCCTTCAGGAATAAGGTTACAAGTCTCCTTCAGTTGTTAAGTCAAAGGGGAGATGTTATTTGGATGTAACACTGTAAGGAACAGAACTCAAAGGTTCTACTGATGGCTGATGGGGTCCCTTTGTCAGAGAAGGGGAAGCACATCTTTTCTCATAGGCTTGCCAAGCAGCAAAGAGGGATTTAAACTAAAGCTGCCTACGGACAGGAACCTCAATCTATCCCTTGCCTCTCCCAATCCAGTTTGATGCCAGGGCCAGCAAGAGATGCCCAGAGCCTGGAGAGGGTATGCAGGTCAGCAGGAGAACACCTGAAGAGCAGCACAATGGAATTCCTGCCACTCCATCCAGTAAGTCGGGTTCATCGGGAGCCCATTAAATGCCTCTTGTATGCAAATGTACATAGCATAGGGAATAAATAAGAGGAGTTAGAGACATGCACACACCTGCAGGGCTGTGATCATATTGGCATCACAGAGATAGAGTGCACAGCAAGTTGACTGGCCTGGACTTCAGAAGAGAAGACTCTGGCCTCTTCAGGGATCTGCTCGGTAGAGTGCTATCAGATAAAGTGCGGGAGGGAAGAGGGCCCCAAGAAAGCTGGTTAATATTCAAGGATCACCTCCTCCAAGCTCAGGAGGGATACATCCCTGTCTCTAAATTGGAATAGCATGGATTTGACAGATCACTTGGAGGATAAAAGATTGGTTGGATGGTCACACTCAAAAAGTTGTGGCCCATGGCTCAACGTCCAGGTGGAGACCAGTGACGAGTGCTGTTCCCCAGGGGTTGGTACTGGGACTGGCACTGTTGAACACCTTTGTTGGTGACATGGACAGTGGGACTGAGCACAGCCTCAGCAAGGCTCTGACAGCACCAGGCTNAGACAGAAGAGATTTCAATAAGGTATTAAAAAAAAATTTTCCTTGTTAGAGCATGCATTAGAACAAGTTGCCCTGGGAGGTGATGGAGTCACCATCCCTGGAGGTGTTTAAAGGGCAACTGGATCTGTGCTCAGTGATATGGTTTAGTGGTTTAAGGGTTAGAGTGGTATTGCTGGGTAGACATTTGGCATTGATGATCTTAAAAGAGCTCCTCCAACCTTGNGTTGAACACCTTGGTTGGTGACATGGACAGTGGGACTGAGCACAGCCTCAGCAAGGCTCTGACAGCACCAGGCTGTGTGCTGTGATTGACACTCCAGAGGGAATGGAAGCAGAAAAGGAACTGATTGGGAAAAAAAAACCCCACCCTCTATATCTTCAGGAACAAAGATAAATAAACAAAGCTTGACTTTACAAATAAAACCTTAAAAGTGCTGAAAGATTCTTTGGCCATTTTTTTATGCACAGATAACACAGAAATCAAAGGAGGTTGTAA
>VZRH01002618.1:340688-362108 GCA_013397555.1 Urocynchramus pylzowi
GTTAGTCTCTCCTGCCATGCCCACAGTGAGAGGACAAGAAGAAATGGCCTTAAACTGAGACAGAAGAGATTTCAATAAGGTATTAAAAAAAAATTTTCCTTGTTAGAGCATGCATTAGAACAAGTTGCCCTGGGAGGTGATGGAGTCACCATCCCTGGAGGTGTTTAAAGGGCAACTGGATCTGTGCTCAGTGATATGGTTTAGTGGTTTAAGGGTTAGAGTGGTATTGCTGGGTAGACATTTGGCATTGATGATCTTAAAAGAGCTCCTCCAACCTTGATGATTCTATGATTCTATAGCTGCTACACAGAAAAGCAGGCCCTAAAACTGAACAAGTATATAACTGCAGTTCTTAACAGAATCATGTTAAACAAAGACAAGAACTGGAGAGCTGCTGTACGACAGCATTCTTGGAATTGGAAAGATAGACAAAGAACATAACACAGTCAAGCTGAAAGTAACCTTTATCCCTGACTTCAAACAGGGAGGATGTGTGCACAAGTACATGCACCATGCACAAAATTTACAATTCTAACAGCAAAGGCATTCAATACAATTGCCAAAATAAGAGGGATCTATATGATTAGAGAATGCTACTTACAGTGTCAGTTTAAGAAGGGAAGTAATTGATCCAAGTGATTACAGTCCCTCATCTTGGGACTCCAATGCACAAAAAAAAAATTTATCTGGTAACATGTTACTTGGCTATTAATGAATCTTGAAAACTGCCTATGTGCAAGCTCCTACACCATGCTAAATTCAAAGCAATCCAACTTACTTGGTTTGTCAGGAAAGAATTATTTAACCTCATGGTTCACACTGGCTTAAGAACAATAAACTGGCCATGAATAACTTCAGTCTGGGAATTAGAAGAATGTTTCCAGCAATTACTAGGGGGGAAGTTCTGGAATGACCTTGCAAGCGAAACAGCTGGAGGAAAAAGCCCTTATTAGTTTCTGTCAAAACTAACAAGGCAAATTTGCAGTGGGGATTACAGCATCAACAAGAATTGCCAAGTTCTTGGTAATAACACCAAGATTCCATTTGACCTAATTTTCCTGAGCTGTTTTCAACACAAAACAATGGCTAAATGCAGAAACATACTGAGGCTCTCTGTATCTACCTGCAACAAAAGAGAAGCAAAGTGAACAAATGGTCTTAATGCATTGCTTTTCAAATACATCTGTTTTGTAGCTCTTGGGAACGGGGCAATGGGGTAAAGACAGCACACGTAATGCTGACACAAACCAGTGAGACAAAGATATTGATGTGCTGTGTTTCATGCTGAAAAACTGAACAGCATGTCTCCTAGCTCACTGGGACTTAATTTTTGCAAAATTACGTTATGTTTCTGACCAATCCGCTGTTCCTGGCTGTTCTGGGTACTGAATGTCAAAAAAAGAAGACTTCACACAGATCTAATATTAATTGAGCATTCATTCAGTCAGTCTTGACCAGCAAAGGGATGAAACCTGGATACCTTGGCCAAGGAGGGCTGTTCCAGAAATAATGGCGAATATTCAGAAACAGCAGCCTTATGGCTAGCGTGAGAAAAATAGCAGAGACCACTAAAGGGAGCAATGAGATCAGCTCATGCACAAACACAGCTGCGGTTACTGTGGTGCTGCCCTTGACCTCTTTTGCAAGCTCACAGTAGGAAGCAAAGAAAAGTGCCTCTTGTTCAAGGAGCACGGTGACCAATCTTACAGTCCTGGTCACAAGCCTGACATTACTGACACACTTTACAGCACCCTGATGAACATGCGAGTCTTTCCTCTGCTGGTATATTCCACGAATTCTTACAAGGAATAAAACAGGGCTGGGTGTTAAGTGTTCCACTAACAGCCTCATCTCCCCAGGTGATCCTTGTTGAGCTCTCAGTGACTTCCCACACACATTCCAACATTCAGCCTGCATGGCTTCCACGTCCCCCCTCCCCAAGCACTCGCAGTGCCCCCTGCCTTACGGCCCTCGTCCCCGGAGCCCTCCGGTCCCGCTGCAAGCCCCAGTGCCCGGTGCTGCACTCACACTGCTCCCGCATGCCGGCCTCCTGGCACTTGCGCAGCCGGCACTCCTGGCACTTGCGGCGCATGTACATGTCCATCTCGCACTTGCCGCCGTTCTTGCAGACGTACTGCGCGCCCTTGATGACGCTGCGGCGGAAGAAGCCCTTGCAGCCTTCGCAGCTCAGCACGTTGTAGTGGAAGCCGGAGGCCTTGTCCCCACACACGCTGCACACTTCGTTTCCCAGCATCTTAGGGGCTGGGCCCTTCTTCCGCTTCAAGGGGGGATTTTCTATCAAAACGAACGGCAGCGAGGAAAAAAAAACCACAAAATGAAAGAAAACTCAGTCATGAAGGAAGTGTGGTGTTTGCAGCTGGCTGCCCCATTCCTGACAACCAACGTCCTCGTTCAAACCCACTATCTCCCAACCACACACCCCTTCTAGGCAAGCAAGTCTTCTGCAACAAACTTACTGACATAATCTACAAGGTTTCACATCAACTACATAAACAAATATAGCTTCACACTTGTTCCTCTCCAAAACAGAGTGAAAGAGCCAAAGGACACTCAGGCCAAGTGTTCTGCACTTTCCAATTACAGTTACGTTATCAATGTGAGAAAGACCTACAAAAAAGTTGAGTCAAAATCCAAGATTGTGCAAAAAGTAAATTTCTTCAGAACTCACCTCAAGTTCTCTTACTTCTATTTTTTGCCATACATATGCACAAGAATAAGGAAAAATGTTTCCTCAGTTCAGTAGTGACAGAAAGCCATTGCTGAAACTGTGACCCTACAAATACCAGGCTGAGCAGACGATCCCTGTAACTGAACACTTGGGGAAACTGTTGAAACAGAAGGCAGCAGCTTGTATAGTTAGCTGCAATAAGCACACAAACAGTACACTTCACAAGCTCTGTGAGCCTTTGGAATCCTGAAGCCAGCATCTCCTCTTCAAGAAGAGCACTCCCCACTCCTAAAAACACTCTCATAGTGACAAATCATTTACTAAAGCTTGTTGCTCTATCTCAAGCACGGGGCCTTCACTACTGCCTCACATTCCAGATGGTCTTGTGCAGCAGCTCCCAACTCTTCCTATATCATTCTGACAGATTTTAACCTTATCAGTGGCTCTGCATTTTGAAAATATTTTCGGTCAGCTCCAACACACCTTACCTTAAGCACTCCAGTCAAATGCTTGCCAATATTACATGTGCATTCCCTCCCTATTAGCCCTCTCTCTTTTCCATCCATTTGATTCTAGCTATGTTGACATCTGATATTCTACACAGCTCATAGTGCAGGTATTTTTCTGTATGTCAGATATTCTAGATTCTTCTATGGCAGCTGTTATAAAGATTACAACCAGCATGTCTCGATAAATCTCCAGATAACGTTTAGATATGCCTGGAAAGCCTTTACACTGGAGTTACTGCTTAGTTTGAAGAAAAAGGCTACTGCATTTCTTGATCGGCATCAGGGTTACAATTGCATGTCTCATTTTTGTACTTACTCTTCCAATACTTCTATCCTTACTTGCAGTTTACATTTACTATTCTGCTCAAGTTCCTGAAATGGTAACCAGTTTTAGGTCAGTCTCAGACATTATTATTTGTGTTCCTCAATACCAGTTTTCAGCCATTAGTATCTTGGTGTTGATTTTCAATCCCACTGACTTTACAGAGGCCTGAAGGTCACTCATTTTGGCCTGCACTTCTCATTGCAGATTAGACAGCAAGGAAATATCATCAGAAAGGTTAAGTTTCTGATATTTTCCTCTCTTGTTCAACTATATTTCTCTTCACACAATACACTACCAAGTAAAAATTATGCAATGCCTACAGTAATTTCAGATAACTTAGTATAAACACATGTAATGGCAGACTAACTAGTATAACAACTTTGAGGCTGAAGCCTCAAGTGATGTTCATATGCTTCTGAGGAACAGCAGAGTAATCCAATGACTTCCACAGATAAATCTCTCCCTCTTTTAGATTTCTTAGCTGTCTTTAAGACATTACATAAATTTCTTATTACCTTTTCTATGACTGCTTTATTGAGACAGATAGGCTTATTCTTTGATCTATGCAAATTATTTTCCATCTCTGAGCATGAAGCATTTTAGTTATATAGATGATTATTGTTATTTTCTGTAGTCAAAGATAACACAGAAATAATGTAAGATGAATAATGAATGCCACCTCTGAACCTTTAGCTCTCATTAGGGTCCTCCATCCTCGGTAGATTCCCTATTTAATAAATATTTTCCACATTTTGTGTCTTTTTCCCTTACATTTTCATAAGGAAACAATCTATCAATCACTTTATTTTCAAGTCCTCAGACTCATTTTAAGGACTTTTATTGGATAATCTCATATCACCTTTTAACTACTCTCTTTGTTTCTACTCTACTGATAAGTCCTCATTCAATGTTCAGATTATCTCTTCATTTTATATCAAGATTGCCCACAGCCTCACTGCTGAGCAAATGCATTAATGTGTCATATTTTCATTAAGATGATGACCCTATGCACTTACGTTTTCCTTTTTTTCGTGTTACCTGTCCAGAGATGTTATACTGTCTTCTTACAGTTTGAAAGTGTAGGATTGTGGCTATAAGTAGCATCCTTAACCACAGAATCTCAGTTCTGCGTCCGATACTCTTCATTCTCAGTTAACGTAAGAAATACATGGAGAAACTCCTACTGTCTTCCCATTGCATGAACCTGCAAAATCCTATCATTTCTTTGCACCACCTGTCCTTGTTGGATTGCCACTTGTAGTAAAGCTTTATTGTTCAGCAGCTTTTGATAAGGCCAAAAAAAATTTATCTTACTGCCATGGACCTAGTCTCTAAAAGGTCAAATAAGCAAAATATTCAACACATTTATCACTTAGATAAACCCAGTCTTCAGCTATCAATAACTGACTCTATTCTTAGACATCATCTCTGAGTACCTCAAGCACAGTAGAACTTGTCCTAAAATTTTGCCAAGTATCAATTCAGCTGAAAGAATGGATAGACTTTATCTTGCACAGATTTAGTGAGAATTTTTGCATACCTGCATGCTCAGGGGGGTTCTCTGAGCCAGGGAAGAGCGGAAGCCCTTCCTCCTCCATTTCAAATACACTTGCCACCCTCTTCCCATGATCCTGTGTGCTGAGTTGAGTGGGACCCATGGAAGCCACACAGGAAGGGCTCACTATAAACTCATCGCTGCAGCATTGTTTCTGCCAAGCAAGGAGCCACAGGCATCTATCTTCAAAGTCCTTAGTTTCTCTCTACTACTGAAAGTCAGGAAGTACCTGTGGAAAAAACAAACAGATGCAAAATAGGCAAGAGTTCAACTATTGAGACTATTAATTTCCAAAATCTATTACAAGCTGTATCACAAGCACGCTTCAAGATTTCATTTCCATAATTAGCTTTGTTTAATCAATGTTTATACTCTTAAAACACAGTATTTTAACTAACTGTGGTAAAAGGTACAAGACTAGCATATCCAGGTGCAAAACTATTCTTCCATTGCCAACAGATTTATCAAAGCAAGACAAGTCTTCATTACTGCCAACACTACCAGTGCACTTCATCCCTGATCTCTCCAAGTGTGTAAGAGGGAAATTCCTGGCATATAACCAGTGGCCTTTGTTAAAGCTTCCAGTAACAAATAGCTCAGTGCTGCCAGCTGCCCTGAATTTTGGTGCATGTATTGGAGAGCATATAGAAAATCGGAAAAGGGATTTTTCATACAATTATTTAGCAGACTACAAAATATTAAATTTCCCTCTTAGTATCAGTAGCCAAAGACTGACAAAGGTTGATGATGCATCAAAGGCAAGGATGACAAATCCTCCCCTCACCTACAGTAAGAAACTGAAAGCCTGCATCCTCCCTATGGGAAATGGCCATGACACCATTCTCAGGAAATGGATTCACCACCAGCCTTCTGAGGACACCCTTTTGTGGAATCTAGAAACCATACTGAAAAGCATCTTCATTACACAGCCCTAATTCCACTACAGAATCTGAAACTGGAAAGCAAATCGAACCACTTTGTCCAAAAAGCCCCACCTGTACAGATAAGGACCATACTCGGTTGATCGCACAGATTCAGTGAAACCGATGTAAATTGCTAATGTAAACACCCCTAAGCTGATTGAACGTCAGTTGATCTTAACTCAGTGATTTACCAACTTGAGCTAAAGAGATTAACTGATTTAAAAAGCAGCTACGTGAAAGGCCTGTACCACTCTGAGTGACTGAGTTCAGGATTGGAAGCCTATCAGCCTCTGAAAGACAGGAGGTGACAGAAAGCTCTGAAGCAGCCCAGATACAAGAGCATCAGGCAAGCAGGGGCATGCCTCACACCCTGTAGTGCTGACCATGAAGAGACAGAAAACCACTGTCCCAGGTCCCTTCTTTCCTCCTAGGTATTTGGACCAGACCACACAACTTTTCTCAGAATGTCAAAAACAAAGATGAAAGCAATGCTTCCGAAAACAAACGCCCTCCCAGAATTCTGAAACAGGCATCAAGTATAAAAGCAAGTCACATTGTCAGGCCTGCTGAGATCCTGTCATCTCCAATTACACTGTGGATGCAGGTGTTAAAACCCACAGGGCACATTAATTCACGTGACATCTGTAAACATAGCCTCAGACTGCATCAGGAATTCAGAGCTCCCTTCCCCCTAAGGAAGCTGAAGAAACAGACTATCTAGGATAGAAGCAGTGACAGCAAGTATGAAACTTAAACCTTCAGACAGAAGTCCTACTACAGGAGAATACAATCTAAACAATGTCATTTGCAACCAATTTGAAGAAACTCAGGGTCCTCAAAGGAACAACATAGCTACCACAATCAACTTTTTAAAAAAAGTCTCCCCAGGAAATCTTGCAGAATCTGAAAACCTTGTGGAAACAGCATAAATCATCAGATGGAGACAGGAACTTTACTGCAATAAATCCAAACCCAATTTGTATTCCTAGTCCTATGTAAGCTCCTCACTGATGCTGACACAGATGTCTCTGGACATGTTTGGGCATGAAACAAGAAAGCTAAGAGTAAGCCTCTGCATCTCCACATTCCTTTAAACCACGCAAAAGACTCACTCAAAGATTAATTATTGTGCAGAATGAATCACCAGCAGGACTACTGCAGCAATTTTTCAAAGGAAGGATTTGATCACCCATCTGAGGAACTGAGTAACAGTGCTCAGGCCCAGGCCTCCAGTACAGTGACCCATTCTTAGTGCATCCCTGCCACAACTGACACTTATTCCAGAAAATAAGAGGAGGGTACAGTCTAATGGGATTTCAGAACTGTGTGATCTGCACAATGACTGACATTGCAAGAGTGAAACTTGCTGTCAGCAAGACATCTGGAGCCCAAAAGGGAGTGTCTGAGAGACTGCAAGCTACCAAGAGGGAGGGGAATATAAATCCATGTGCACATCCAGAACACAACAACAGAGAAGTCACTTTCTGCGTTGTAGAACTACCCAATTCTACAAATAAGTGTTCCTGCTTCATGCACCAGCCTCCAACTTTCCCAAAACAGAATGGGCCAGATAAAAAAGGTTGTCTTCTCTGCTTCTAAGATAGGACATTTTTCCTTTTGTAGGTGCAATAATAACATTTGCAGGCTCTGGAAAACTGACCTAACCGTGAACAGCAGCACGCTGGCACTAGGTTAAGAAGCCTAAAGAAGCCACATGCACACAAGTGAGAGAATGTGTGATGAGGCCTGAGGCTTAGTTTTCACAGAAATGCATGAGGATTGTTTTTACATGACTAAAAATCTTGCCAAGTTTTGTACTAACAATCACATTATTAGAGATTCACACCTTCCAATCTGCATCACCACTTCAACCAAAAATGCAGAAAGGTGATGCAAGCTGTAACTGCAAGAGGGAACACTGTCTTCTTGACACAGTCAGCTGCGCTGCCTCCCACTGTCTGTCTCAACTCCTTCAGTTTCAGAAACCAGGACTGGCCATGTGACAAAAGATGAAGCAATCACTTCTCTCAAACGCAGCATCTTGAAGAGAGTAACCTGATGAGCAGACATGCTCCAGTGAGGAAACGTGGAGATGAAAGGCTGAGGGAAACAAATTTCTGCTAGCCATTGCCACCCATGTCTCAAATCTAACACTAAGCACTTCTGAAATGTGTCGCCATCAGCTTCACCCTACTCAATTTCTTCCATCTCCCCGTCTTTTCTGAGAAAACAGAACAACTCAGATACTGATGGTCTCCAGGTCAGCACTCTTACAACAAAGTACTGGTTTTTTCAGAGACTAAAGATGGCAGCCCTAGCTCTTGCACCTCATGCTAAATGTCAGAAACATTCATCACTTCCTCCAGCAACAATCTCTTCCCATTCCCTCAGCTGAGTCCTCCTCCAAGCCAACTGAAGCACTTACACATTCTTCTGGAAGACTTTGATCTGACCTGTCATCGACAGACTAAGCTACAGAATATACAGAACTGTTGTCCCACGTTCATTGAGGACAAGTAAAGGAGATACCATTGGGCAGCACAGAATATATAGAAACCAAGTGAGCCAAATGCCGTTAGTGTGACACTTCTGCTAAAGAGTGCTGTTCTCTTCCTGGTGTTCTTAGTTTGGTACTTTCTGTGAGGAGTTTAAGGATCAGGAATCAGACCAGATGCAAGCACATCTCTGAAGAAACCGTACTGTGTAACACATGAACAATCAGAGGAAGAGTACAACAAGCCCTTTACCTCCAAATAATGGATGCTCAGAGGAAAGAGTAGCTTTTTTGGAAGTTTGTTCAAGTCTCTGTGATCCTTCAAAACAGGATTTACTCATCGCAATCCTGGCCCTGTAAATTACAATACCCTACAGTTTCTGCCAAGGCAAACATATATAGCTATGTATCAGTTCTGTAATGAATCACAAGCAGCCACCCTGCAGCGTGTCAGCATCAGCAGAAGAGGCCTCATGTTTGCATACATATGCTAACATGACAGCGCTCACTGTGTGTCAACAGGACAGCACCTCTCTGCATGGGCCTTAACAGGCTGTTGGTGAACAAATACATCTGACAGGAAGGGCTATTTTTCAGAGGTAATTAAAGCAGGGATATACTTTGGCATTTTGGCTTCTACGTGTGCTCTGACATGCAGTATAGATTCACACTGGCTGCTAGCATTTATCTCTGAAAGCTGGGCCCACAGCAGTGCATAATGACCTCTGCTGAAACCTAAATGCACAACTCACACAGTGATAATGCTACCTTGGCTATCAAACGCTGGCTGCAGATCTAAATGGCCAAGGAAAAAAACCTCCAGTTAGACTGAGATTTCACAGGACTGTACAGCACCAGCAGAGAACTAAGACCCTTGAGAGGTACCACCGTTCCAATCCTTTCATACAGAGTAACCATATTTTGTGACCTAATGCTTTTCCTATATTGTGCCTAGTTTAGCAGCCAGAGTATTTTCACAAATCTTCTGTAGGATCTTGGTACTACCTTGTAGCTGTTCCAGAGAAACAAAGATTATTCCCAGCTCATCTTGGCTCATTCTTCTTCCTTCCCTCTACATCCTCACATTTCTCAAAAAATGCTGAAACAGATAGCAGGTCTATGAGAGAGGCAAAAGTATACATATGACACGTTTCAATTAGGAAAAAGTTGAAAAAGACACCTTGTACCTTTCAAGACATAAAATGAATCTGTGGCTTTGAAAATGAAGTAATATTACATATGAAAACTGTCAAAACTCACGTGGAAAAATAGTAACTTCAGATTGACTATGGGAGAGACAAATCACAAAAACACAAAATGTAAAAAGCAGTGCAACAGGATACTGTAAAGAATGATTTTGAACAGTATGTCTACAAAGAATGGAAAAAAAGTTCTGCAACTCTCAGGGAACAGACTAGCTCAGTGCCCCTGCTGAACTTCCCTCTCTCAGAGAACTGCAGGGACACAGTTTGAAATCACATTATCCATTTTGATCTCCCAGAAGCATAAAGGCAACCACAAACTGGAAAGAGTTTGCGAGCCACCGTCAGTCCCAAGCTGATAAAGAAAAGCTACAGCCTCCTGATTGCTTTCATTTGCTGTCCAGCTAAGCTTCAGCTGACCATGAGCAGCTGTCCAAGATTGTAGCACTACTTTGTAAGCCTTTTAAGTTGTTGCCACCATTGACAATTATGCAGAAGAGTCCTACAAGTCACTCCCAGCTGCGCAGCTGCATTCCGGTCTCTTGCCCTCAAATTAAGGGTCTTAATTGCCACCTCTCCCTCCCTAGCTCAGTTCCAAAGCCTGCTTCCCTCCTCCTGTCCCCCACCTTACTTTGGGTTTTACTCCTGCTGCTGACCAACTCCTTTATTACTCATAACTTTGGTGATTCCTGGCATGGAATGTTTGCCCAGGCATTTGTCTCTCCCTCTGAAGTGGGCTCACTGCAGCATCCAGCTCTCACTGGGTTTCGTTTGGTCTCAGCACAAGGCACGCTGTGTCCTACCCAGGTCGGGCATGGAAACCACCACAAAGTTCAGAGAACAACAGCAGAAGTGACTAACAACTGAAAAGATTAAAATAAACAAACGTATGTCACTTGGTTGAAAGAGTACTGGAAGCAAAGAAAGGTGTAACTATGATTTCCTGAAAGGTGTTACTCTGAAAGACAGTATGTCTAAAAGAACACTGAGAAGGGAGAAGTCTGGCTATTACAGAAAAACACCCTAAAGCTGAGTTCTGAGAGACTGGAAGTCTTGATAACTTTCTTTCTAGAATTAGACCTTATAATTACAACCAAAATAAAAAGAGTTCTATGGACATTTATGAATCTGAACTTAATCTGACTTAGCTATTCTGTGGGTGAAGAGTCTTCCATAAACCAACAATGGTAGCAACAGGAGTTCCAAGTCAGTTTCACCCTACATAACGCAAGAAGGAATGTAGGACTGAAATAAGTGAACAAATGGGTTAGCAAAGTGAATTAGAATCTTAAGGCAGAACTGTATGACCAAACACAATGCAATAAAACAGGGCAGAATAAGCCCAAAGTACTTCTGCTTTGCTCCACATAAAAAGTCCAAAAAAATCAAACCCATTCCTTGTCCACGATCTGCAGAGTACAATATTTGTTTCTTTCCTGCAGAACCTGTGGACTTCCTCATTTTGGAAATATGGCTTTACAAATTTTAAATCAGATGACGACAGAATGAGTCCAGTCCCACCCAGGGAACTACAGGCTCTGCAAAGCTCACCCCCAACAGCAACCAACTGTTTTGCAAGTCAGCTCTCCTGCTCACACGCCTCATCTAGAAGCAGGTGATCCCTGCTCTCTCACCTGCCTCTCATTATACCTTGCCTGGCAAAGGCTGAGGTTTTGGGTTTGCCCTTCCCTTCAACTCTTGGTTTCTGTCTGATTAAAGAGAGTCATGTCAACACAAGGAGCAAGAGGAAAAGAGAGCATGCATGTGACTACTTTCAGGGTGGGTAAGATCCTGAGATGGACTGTGCCTTTATTTTTTCTCCCTCCCTCTCTCCCAATTGCCAGATGTCCTTGGTTCTGTAACTGAGTGGAGGAAAAAGGAGACGAGGTTATTGGAGTTCATTCACACTGCACACAGGGCTGCTCCCGCCTCTCTTCCTGTTTGCAAGGAAATATTAGTCCCTCTGACAACGGGAGACAGAAAGAGGCAGACAAGTGGATAGGGGAAAAGTGAGAAGAACAGGGAAGGGAGAGAAGGGAGGGAAACAAGGAGAGGGAAGAAGGGATTATGGTAAGAAGAGAAGAATTTTCCCTGGTTAATGAACTGGAAATGAATAACAAGTCATATCAGGAGTGATGTAGCCACCTTGCTGCCACGAAATTGCTTTAAAAGGCCATTGACACAAGTTCCTTTGAACTCTGGAAAACAACACAACCCTGATCTGGATTAAGAAAATCTCTAACCTCTTCTAGGCTTTCTATTGTCAGTTTTCAAGCTTCTGGCTAGCCTAGAGTATAGCCACCTCAGGAATGGTCAAAAACAGGGCGAGCACAGGCTTACAGCAAGCAGCATCCCTCCATCCTCCCCTCCAAGCCATCCTGTAAAACAACAAGTCATCCCTCCTCAGTTCTGTCTGGCCAGATGAGCTGTGTAGCCAGTTTCCCAACATGGGGAGGAGACAAAGCAGAGTCACTTTAGAGGGACACCAACAGGGATGAACATGAGCAGAACTTCCTGTTTGTAGCTGAACTGCAATAATCCCTTATGTCTGGCCACGAATCCAGCTCACTGACAGCTCAACACCACTATCAGCACCGACCTTCAGATGGCAGGAAGCACGACTGAGTCTCTGATAGGGGCTTCCTACAGGAAAAATTCCATCTGTGCTCCTCCCAGAAGGACAAAACACTCAGAGCAGCTGCCCCCTCCAGCTAACAGACAGCTAAGGGCAGCTCTGTGCCACTTCTGCGGAAGCAGAAGGGTGGGAATCCAGCCTGGGTCCTTGTCCACAGAATGTGTCAGCATCAACTGTAATAGCAATTTTTCCCTATGGAAACTCACTTTAAATTGGAAACAACATTCTTTTGCCAGTAGCACTCAATTTCTCCAAGCAAATTTAGCTATCCTAGCAGTAAGTCTTTTTTCCCCTTGCACATGTATCTATGCAAACATGGTTTTGGTTTACATGTCTGTTTTTCTTTCTAGGGTTCCTGTATTGGCTAACAGTATCATTCCTTCACATTTCTAACCACAGCACCAGATACACACATTACCGACCAAAAAAAAAGAATAAAACCAAATCCAAATGTAAAAAGTGTTCAAGCAACTGACAAAACTTCCTACTATAAAATTATCTGCTAACAAAATCCCCCTTCAGTCTGGAAAATTAAAGTTGAGGTGTCTGCAGCTCATTAATCCTGCTGCTGACCAACTCTTACACACCCTTCATGCAGCCATAGCTCATCACATCTTACTTAAAGGCCAAAAATGCAATCTGACCCCACCACCTCAGTTTCTTTATAAATGCCACTGAATGACATCATGGAAAACAGGACCACAGACTCAGTTTCTTTCTGGATGCCTTCTCTATATTTACTCAGCCATCAATATCTTGTTCTGCACAATTATACATAGCTATGCAAAACGTAACAGGCATTCTTTGAAGCAACAGTTTTATAACCCAGAGCTCCCTTTGTCTTCCCAGAGAACAAAGTTTAAAAGAGACAAGTAGTAATAATGTCACTGAGATCAGAACCAATGGCAATAACCAACTAGGTCCAAAAAGCTGGGTTTTTTTTAAATGGAACTTGCATAGAAGTTGGAACAGAGTGCAAAGAATTAGAGAAGCCTCTCTCTTCAATAATTGTGGACTTTCCTGGGAGCGCCATATTACAGAACAAAAACTCTACCATGGATCCTACATTCCTCCTTTATGACTCTTAGTCCCACAGATGTTATAGCCCGGCTTCAGGGAAACATGAGTCTGATTCACAGCAGATTTGAGAAGTCACCCCAATGCTATTTCCAATCTGAAGAAAGAGATCAGAACTTTAAAAAAAAATAAAATCCAAAATAACATCCTGGTAGTGGAAATGCGAGGGAAAAGAGCTAAACCTAGTCCACAAGGAATAAGAGGACCAATAAGATTATGTCTAGAAAAGAGCACTGCAGGCCTTTTTTCTGCATATAGAAAATGGTAGTGATAAATAATCCCACAATGTACTGGGTTTTTTTTTACCCGATTGTCTCCTTTAAAAATTATTTCATCTCAGCTGTGCAGTAAGAGAACGATAGTTCAGGATCCATGCCTATTCTAGCCAAGCACTTTTTATCAAGGGAAACCTCCTCTGCTCCCCAGGCTGTCTCAGTGCATCTCTTCAACACTGAACCTCAAACTGCTGTTGACTCCTCTGAGCAGGAACATGGCATACTCCACTAACTGCACTGAGTTACTAAAACAGATAAAAGCAAAAAATAAGCAGTTGCACCATTTTATCAGGAAGACAAGATGACAAAAGACACATAAAGCCATAGCATGCATCATGGCAAAGCCAAAAAGATAAACAAAAAGAGAACTTAAAAGCCTTCAATTCCTATCCCTTGTCCAGACTATGTTCTCTTTCAAACTGGTCTTCTCCATCCTCTACCAGCTATGAAATTAGAGGACATGAAGAGAGCCAGAAGAGGAAAGAAAAGAAGGGGAGGGCTGCTTACAGTAAAAATGTTTGTTCATTTTTCTGACTTCCTCCTTTCCTCCCACCCCAGGAGTACTTCCATCAGCATGCTGCACATCACCATAACTGATACAAGATTGCTTCTGGGAAACAACCTCTTAATAATGTCTCTATATAACATTTTGTATCCAAGCACCATTCCACCCAAAAGCATCAATCACAACAAATACTACCGCTCACAGGCAAACCAGAAATACAGTACTGGATTGCAAAACAGGCAGGAAACTCATTAAGATTCCCTTCAGGGCAGTAGGGGAAAAGCACCAATTCTCATTCATAGAAGGATCATCCCTAGATGTAGCACAGAGGTCAGGAAGGAATTACAGTACCACAGAAATACCCATATAAAGAACATATCAGAGGGATGCATAACAAAGTTTTAAACTGCTTCAGAGTAAGCCTGACTGGTAGTCTATTCCCCACACAAGCATCATCAGGTATCTATTTTGTCAGGTTTTGCTAATACTGCTCTTAGAAGGGCAGGAGGAGAAAGGCAGGGTTGCAGATGTACATATCCAAACATAGATCAGCCAAAAGACTGCAGCAGAGCAATGAAGGAGATCAGAAGAGCTGCCAAGAAACACAGTGAAGATTGGCAGAGGGGTACAGGTCGGAATAAAGGACTATTAAGAGCTTTGCTGCAAAGTAAACTTGCCTTGCTTTTGACTTCTCTTCTGGATTCTGGCCTGTATAGGCTATTTCTGCTTTGGAGGCCATTGCAACTGAATCTTTACAAGGTACAGTATCAACAAAATAAGGAGGACTTCTCTGAGTTTTATAAACCCACCAAGGAAAAGCTAGGAGGGAAGGGTTAAAGGTCTGAAAATTAGATAAAGGGATCTGTGTGACAGGAAGGGAGCATGTGAGAGGGCGTGTGACAGGCTGTGTAGCAGAATGTGTGTGTCAATCTCATTGCCTTCAAGGCTCTTGGCCAAATGTGGAGCTGAACTTTCTGCAGACTTTGTCCTGCCAAGTCATGTTCCCTTCTCACACTGCCTGACATCACCACAAATACTCAGCTCAAAAACAGACCAGAGCCGGACAGAATCCACCGCTCAAGCCGCAGCCAGTGAAATGGCTGCACTGCCGGCACACCCACCAGAAGGGAAAACAGAGCCACCGACCCTCCTCACAGGTTGTCTCCAAGTGCCCAGGAGGCCCCACCCTCATCCATGCACAAAGTGCATTACCAAGGTACAAAGAGACCAGTGATGCTAGCAGACCAACGTTTTCCTATTGCCCCAATAACAGCTCAGAACAGACTGAAAGTCTGCACATAGGTTTTAACAAAAATGCAAAAGAACGTAACCATCAGACCATCTGAGTTTGTCAGAACCACCCTGCTGCAAGGAGGGCAGTCTATTCTCAACGCTGGCACAACCCTGCCGCAAGAAGGGAGCCATCACACATGACCCATGGAGAAATGAGAAGCCAGCAATCCTGCAAAGACTGATGCTCCAGCAGGGTCTGCACAAAGCCAGCACGCGTTATCCTATCAGAGCACTCCTATAACCTTGACTTCTCAGAAATAAGTGCAAATCCAAGATCGAGGTTGCAAATGCAGCATGTGTACAAGTGTGTGGGAGTAGGCAATGGGACTAAGCCAACAAGTGGCTCCATTTCTTATTTTGATCTTTGTGTCAAGGAAGAAGGGTGTGGATGGCCCACTGATTCTGGGACACTGCTAAAGGCACCACCCAGAGCAAGTATCAGGGAGTAGCAATGGAAGATGATACTGAAACAAGGGAGAAAAAAGTCCGCAGTCTCTTCTTGCTTTTTTCTTCAATCCCCACCCTCAGCCTGCTGCTTAAAAGCAGCTCTTTAGAAAATGCCCTCAAAGTACAACTGATAGGGAGAAAATGAATGTTTTCTTCAGGCAAAGGTTTCTGCTTTTTCCACACCTGTTTAATTTCTACAAGAACAAACAGCAGCTTGGGAGCTCTCTGCAGACCAAGGAACAATTTTTCTTCAGTCCCATACAGGCCAGAAAGTTACGTCCCTGCTTTTCAGACACACTCTGATAACAGACGCTACCTTGTATGATCTATAATTATTTTATAGCTTACATTTTAAGTTTTTATTTTTCATTTTAAAACACTCCTCACAACAGAAGTTCCCTCGTTCTTTGCTAAGGAAGGGGTTCTGACACCTGCCGTAAAGGTGCATTAGTGCAACCCTGTCTGTCCCCATGCTATATGGGCCTTCAATCATATCCTTACCTGGCTTCTTGTCCAGACATGCAGATGCCTGAGAATGTCCATCTCACCAGCTGCAAACACAAAAGCCATCTTTTGAACTTTTTCTTAGCCCTTTCACAGAAATCAGCATATTATTCCTTTCCTGCACACAACGGCCAAAAGTGGGAAGCAGTCAACCAGAAGACTGGAATCACAAAGTTGTTTGAGGGCCAGGTGACAGCTTCTCCTTCTACTCTCGGAGGTTGCAGCTGGCTGAGCTGAGCTGCCCTGCCTCAGTGGCACTTCTCATGCAAGCCAACGCACGCTGCTGAGGGCTGCCCACAGGACTCTGAGTGTGCATGTGTGCCTGCATGTCAAGGCATGCACCACCACAGCAAGTCCCAAAGGCTGCTCAGTGCAAGTTCATGTGCCCACACAAAGCTGCATGTGAGCTTCTGCTGGCAGACATGCAAAAAGCCACTATGTGTGCATCTCTGACTGTGAAATGCTCCAACAAAAATCTCTGGCAAGGCATGTGGAGTCCTTTGGGGGCAGGCACATTTCTGCATGTATGTCTGTGGCAACCAAGACATACTACAGAGCTGTTACAGAAGCCTACCTGTTCGCCCTCATTTCGTAAGAGCTCTAGATGAGTCTACTTAAATTCCAAACATTTTCCTTTAAATTGGTTTTACACAGTTTTCAAGATTACACTTGTTAATTTATTTTCTAAGTTAATGGCAATTGATGATGAAATCTAAAACAACCATTTAAACAAATAGACGCATGTCCTATTCAAGTAGGACATGGCTACTGGAGAACGTTTAAAAAGTCTAACTCCTAAACTTGAGAAAGTCACTAAGTTTGCAGAGTCAGTACAAAACAATTCTTTCTTAAAAAGGCAAAGAGATTAGTTTCTTCAAATAACTTATTAAATTAGTTCAGTTCACTCAAAGCTGGTGTAGGCAGTATAAAATGGGTGGGAGGTACCTCTCTCTTACAATCTCCAAATGAAAACAAGACAACGAACGATGAGTTTTGCTCATTCTAAGATCTGGAAAGAGACAATTACCAAAACTAACCAGTTCACTCTGCTGAATACAGATAACACTACCCTGATAGCATCAGTTATTTAATAGCACACTCCAGCAAGCATACCTTCTCTTAGGTATCCAGTGCATGATTTGTGTGATTATAGTATAATTATAAAAAAGTGCACATTTGATTTGACCTTTTTATTCAAATGCAGTTTTATACAAGTCATGAGGAAAGAAATTCACCCAGTAATTACAACTGGCCATTTTGTAATGTAAACATTTACTGTGATATAACAGCATAAATAGATGTATGCAGATACACTGTATCGTCCTGTTTGGCAAGACGAAGTAATAGATGAGCCTAACTGATAAGACTAAAGCTGCCTTTTAAGAAATTACCAAATGCAAAACAAACTTTAAATTAATTATTTAAATCACTAACTTTAATCATGATTTTTATCAGCAAGTGGGAAGCCTTGATTTAAACCAATCAACCTTGTTGGCCTCATCGCTGCAGGAGGACCAGTGGGCCAACACTGCCCTGCTCCCTGGAGGGAGAGAGGATATGACTTCCATGCACTATTGGTTTCAAGAAATTTTATGAGCATATTTGCCAGTATTTTTTAAATCTTAAAACAAACTAGAAAGCCTTATATGCCAGGAGACACCTACTCTCTTGTCAGTCATGTGCTTTAGCAATCAATCTGATACTCACCTAACACCTTATTTACATCTCAGAGAGGTTTCTGTGAGTGCACAATATAACCTGACTCTGCAACATAGCTTTTAAATTGCTTCAATTCTCACATCCCACAAGATAGTTCAACTTAATCCTTATAGGCACTAGTTTCGGTCTGCTCAAAACAAGAATTAGATTTCTCATTCTCTAACATTTTCTCTTCATTTCTTCACCGACTTCCCACTAAATAAACATTTATTTTTTCCCCTCCTTAAACCTACTGGGAAGATCTGCAATGCTCTGCTCTCCTCTGTACACTACCTCAGCTAACCTCTGTCCTCCCCAAATAAGATTGTTAAGAGTTTGACAGTGCATACTTCAAAGTGATATATAATATTACACCAAAATTACGTAAATCACCTTAACATTTTCTTTTAGACACTCCATAAAGCAAGTAATTTTGCTTTACAGGAAACCTGGTTTTTAGATCTCCAGATATAAAAGTACAAGTTACATGCACTAGCTTTAGGGGTGTCTCCCTTTCAGTGGGAACATAAGAAAGAAATTTGTCTAGGTTCCAAATATGGAAAAAAAGTCACGAGCAGGAAGTCACAGAACAAAATTGACACAGGAATGCCAAAGGAAGCCATTGTACCATTTCTAACTGATATATTTTTAAGGTCTGACTGAACGTGGACAGCCTCTCTTCATTTAACAATATTAAACATCTCTCAAACCTGAAGTAACTACAATGAAAATGTTAAGTCAAACACAGTACCTGTATACTGGCAGAAGAATGATCTAATGACAAAGTTCAACCTGTTTATAAGCCTTAATGCAGACCTGTACCTATCCGAAGGAAGCACTCCCCTGAATTCCCTCCTAAGATGAAGCTCCTTCACACCAAGACAGTTTCCACAGTCAAGAGAATGTGACTCTGCCTTCCTGAGTTATTATGCTGTGAGGAAAACAACACAGCCTACAGAAGATCAGCAGAACATTCTCTCCGAATGAAACAAGGTATCTTTGTATAGAATCATAAAATGGTTTCGAATGGACCTAAAAAAATCAAGTAGGTTCAACCCTCCCCGCCATGGGCAGAACACCTATGACAGATCTGGAAGACTGACTTTTCTCCAAGGCTGCCAGGTGTGTGAATCTCATTACTTGGTGGGGGAGGGAAGAGAGGGAGAGTGACAAACAATCTGATAAGCTTTCCTATTCAACATGCAAAGACCCATACATCTGCAACAATGAGACTTTCACAGCAGCTGCTTCCAGAGCAGAAAGCAGGATCATCCTTCAATGCACCCAAGACAAAGCACATTATATTCTATATTCTTCCTTAGACAGATGGAATAACAACTTCTGAAAAACAGCAACAGTTAAAGATTTTTAAATTCAAAACCTGAAATTTTGAAAACTGTCAGTCTTGACAGCCATACAATCACAGGCCAGAGCTAATTACAAGAGACGTACTTCTAAGATGTGAGACCATCACCACTTGATCTAACATTCAACAACAGCAAAATTCCTTCTGTTTACCTCAGAACATGCCAAGTTGTGAGGACTAACCCAAGAGAAAGGAAAAGAAAGTCATAAAAATCAAGTGCACTTTACCACACTGGGAACACAACTCCTCCTGCAGGAGTAAGACAGGGACAAGGCAGCAAGCTCCTGCTCTGTATTTGTACGGCTGCAGGCCTGTCCTGCATAGCCTCCCCGCACAGCCAGCTGGTAAGGAAAACATGCTGACAAGGCACAGGGAGCTGCAGCAGCAGTAACTGGAAACAGCAAGCGAGAGCAACCCCAGGCACACAGCCAGGACACACTAATTCTGTGATAAAGTTTCCTGTCCCTATTTTTTTAGATTAGGCAATTTTATATATATATAGTCCCTGCTGTGGTACTTCTCCCTGCACCCCTTCACTACACGAGTAGCTGCAAGTTTCATCTGGCAGCTACAGAACTCCCATGCAGCTCCACAATGACCCAGTTTCTATCCTTCCTCAGGCTGGTTTAGGTTTATTTCCTCCATCTTTTATTTTGGGGGTCTGGGAGAAAGTTGTTAAACATTTCCACCCTGGTTTTTCTCCCACAAAAGCTGGCCTTCCTATATGAAAAAGAATGCATGGGCATATTCATGTATGAGAAAGAAGTATCACAGCAAGTGCTAGATTCCAAAAAGGGGTCACACCAGGAAGCCACACAGTCTGTCTGCCCTCACAAGCCTTGCAGCAGCACTGTCTTCTGGTGAATATGCCACAAGTGCGGTGACAAAGAAGCATAGCAAGGCCAATCTCCATTTGGTCCTGGCACAATGTGTACCATGTCCAGTGCCCTCTTTCCACAGCCCAAATGATAGAAGGGTAGAGCTCAGGAACAACTGGCTGAACTTTCCAAACAGTTTTTGTTTCCATAATTAAAAGATAAGGAATGTTTTTCTACTTCAGCAAGGGGGTTACATCTTGATTCAGATTCAATTAAAAAATCAAGCCCACCGCACAGTAAAGGAAGTATAAACCAGGTTTTCTGTTTTCTTTTGTCTGTCCTCAGGTATAGCCCTCTCTCTGACACCCAGGAACAGCAGATCAACTCCATGTACCTTGGAACAAGAAGCAGATCTGAGAGGACTCTTCCCTACAGACAAACATAACCTGCAGTCATAGCCAGAAACCGTCTGACACACAGTGATCCAAACTGTTAGTCAGAAACATGACTCAGTGTTGGAGGCTCCCTCAAAAAAGCCTTGCAGGGAAGAGCCCAGCTGTTGCTTTAGGAAAAAGAAAAGAAGGGAAGGAATTTTCAGGAGACAGAGCATTTCTCTTTCACCGGTGATCCAAGGTTTGCTTCCAGCCCATAACGAAATCCTATCTTGACAGATCTGTGGACTTCAGCAGCATAAGCGTCAGTGAAACGGCACAATGAAGAGTAACCACCAATGTAAGCAAAGTTACCTTTTAACAGCACCATGCAAACTAACAGCCGTACAGACAAGTTTCTGTCCTAGAAAACTCGCGACCTGGGTTGACAGGATGCAACAGGTGAATGACACAGAGAACTTAAAGTTGAGCAGAGAGGAAAGCTAACAAGTTACCACAAAGCAAGTAAACATCTCCCGACAGCACGCCCGGAGACAGCAGACAGAAACCCGGGCTCTTCAGATGCGCGACAACAGCCACGAGAAACTGACGCTCCCCAGACGCCTCCGACCCCCTTAGCAAAGGGACTCCCTCGGACAGCGCGACAGCTCAGTCCCCGCCGGCAGACACCGCTCATTACGGCCGGCGCTGGGCTCCGGACCCAGGCGGGAGAG
>VZRH01002618.1:363881-386911 GCA_013397555.1 Urocynchramus pylzowi
GGATTCGGGCAGCTCACGCAGGTGCGGTGCGAGGCGGCGCGGGCGGCGGGGGCCGGGCCGGGGTCCGGACCGTCGGTGACGCCCGGTGCCGTTGCAGGTGGGAATGCGGCAGCAGTGGGAGCTGGGCCAGGCCCTGCGGCGGCGCTACCGCGACTTCCTCAGCGACACGTACCGGCGGCAGGAGGTCAGTGCCAGCCCCCGGCTGGGGAGCGGCGCTCTCGGCCGCCCTACGGCGCGCCCGGGCCGCCGCGCGGGACAGGGCTGCGGGTGGCTCCTTTGGGCAGGGAAACGCCGGCGCCGGGACTCGACTCGAAGTATTTTCGTTCCTTAGCCCGTTCCCACTGCAGGAAGAAGAAGGGCCCAAGCGCAGGCTCTGTGCTGAGTCTGGCCGCGGGACACGGATTGGCCCCGTCTCAGCGCTGCCCTTGCAGCGGATGTGAAGGCAAATCCAGCCAGAGTTGAGACCGTTCGAACCGCCCACTCTGAAGTCCAGGGAACTAAACAGCAATGTTTGTTGTAGCTGGTATTTGCTTCTTACTCGAGCTTGTGAGATTTTTTTTTTTCCTGTTACAATAGCTCACAAGAATGCAGCCCGTGTTGGCCCTGCCCTCCCCAGTGCACTTGAGGTACAATCTTACCAGAGCCTGTAAATATTAGTAGTAGTTACTGGCCAGCAATGACTCTCTCATTTCCTTTCAACTGTAAAGTATTGACAGCTACAGTTGCCCAAAGCCATTCATTCCCCTCCCTCTCATTAGGATGTCCTCACACTTTATAATAGTTCTTGAGAAACTGGTAGGTTTCTTTTGGAAAAAATCGCAGAGCCCTTGTAGAACCGTGTACTAAGCACAGGCGAAATTATAAAAGATTTTTAAAAAGTAAGGAAATCAAAAATCCTCCCAAGTACCTCTGCTAATAATCAACTGGTATTGAGTCAATTGAGACATGAACAGGTGTCCAGATGAGAGGCTCGTTCAGATGGATAGCAGGCAGCCAAGGCCCCTTGTCCCACTGCAGGCTCTGCACCACTTCAGTTATTTTATCTGAGCTCAATTAAACTGATTGAACAGATGGGGCAAACTAAGAATCCCCATACACTTTTTCTTGTTTCTCCCCTTCTAGGGCTTCCCAGTGAGAACCCAGCTTGTCACAGTTCAGATTACATCCCTTCTTTGACAGTTACTTCATCAACATAACTTCCAACATTGGCTCAAACACAGATCCTTTAACTATCCTCAGTATTTCCTTTCCAAACATACTACACTCTTATACAGCTTCTGTGAGTTGGAACTCTTCCTTCTCTTGCTTGAGAAAGAAAAACAAACCAAGATGTGCAAACAAAAGCTGTTCTGCTAACCAAGCTTGAACCCTTGCTCAAGTTGAGCAACGTCCCTTGTAAGAAGTGTTGCCTCTGGGTGACAGCATATGACCATCTGTCACCTGACTCAGCGACAAGCTGGAGCCTGGCAAAAGGTGCTGAAGAAAGCATGTACACTCAGGGCTTAATTGCTTGGGGTTTTTATGATACTTCTAGAATTAGGTCCTTATCTTTTAAAATATTTCATTTCTTCAGAGTTTACCAAGGATAAAAGCAAACCTGTCTAATGAGTACAGGGTCAGTTTTTTCAAGACACTGTTCAGTGGTAAAAGTGGGTAGACATTGATGTCAGAGAAAAGACCAGTTAGGGTTTTTTTCTTGTGACTGTAAAGTTTCTGAGGTACACTTCACATGAGAGAGATTATACAGACTATATATATTTTATGTTTCTCTCCTAACACTTAAAAAAATATCACTATCTTTACATTATATTTCACTCTTCAGGCTTTTTGCTCTTGTTTTGGATCAAATGTGCTGTTTCCTGGGACATTCTTTTATGATTTCCTGTTGTTCCTCTTGTTTTATCACTGGTTTCTCCATTTCCCCTTAACTGTTTTCAGTACACAGATACCGGAATACTAAAGTTTTGCCATTTTGACCTTCTATTTTTCTCATTTCTCCTTTTTTCTGACTCAGTGCTCTCTCTTCTGAGCTCTAGAATGGTCAAGTCTTGGCCCATTAATCCCAAGAGCCCACAATGATCAGATAAATCCCAGCCCTCCTTGTTTTTGTTTACTCTCCTGTTAGTCAGATCACTCTTATCTTTGTTTCTCGGGTGGAAAAACTGAGGCTTGAAGAAGCCATTTCTTTTCCTGAGCACAGTCAGTCATTCCTAGAACTGACAGCAGAATGCACGAGTTTGCCTCAGTCCTGCTCTGCAAATAGAGCACATTTTCTGTCTGTACCCATAGTTGTCTGCATCTTTGTCTTCCTCTTCTCTGACCCTTTTTCAGACTCAGACTCCTTTCTATCTCTAATGTCTGCACACTGCACCTGGGTATCCCATTGATCCAGACCAGACAGCTCCAGTATTAGACAGCAGATTGTCTTTGTGTGTGTCCTTACAGTTTTTTCCAGGCCAACATCAGCAGGCTTGGTCCCTTCGACTCCTATTCCCCTGTTGTCCATGAGCAGCTGCAGGTCACTTGGCAGTGTTCCTGGGCGAGGGCATCATCCTGTGCCTGAGCATCACCTTGCAGAAGCCTTAGTAATGGTGCACTGTCCCTGTCCTGGCAGATCTTCATCCGCAGCACAGACTGTGATCGGACGCTGATGAGTGCAGAGGCCAATCTGGCCGGCCTCTATCCCCCAGGAGGACAAGAGATGTTCAACCCTAACATCTCCTGGCAGCCTATCCCTGTGCACACAGTCCCCGAGTCTGATGAAAGGGTAAGTTCATCACAAAGACACGTATTGAGTATTCAAGTAGTGTGGTTTCTAAAAGTATTTGCTATAGTCTTGATTCAGATTGTCTTGAACTTCTCCTGGGACGTACCTTGCAGAGGTTTTCCTATTTTCAGAAAAAGATTAGAGAATTCAGGGGCTGGGTTCACTCAACATGTCAGGTGCAACACCCGAGCAGACCACACATGATGGGGAGTATGTCAGCAGGCAGTACTTGAAGCTGTTATAGATGCAGTCAGGGTTTCATTACAATTGTGCATGTTTACTGCAAATTCTATACTCCAGCATTCTTGGTGACCTGGCTGCTCTTGTCTCTGCCCAGCTACTGAAGTTCCCTTTGACCCCTTGTCCACGGTATGAACAGCTACAGACTGAAACACGGCACTCAGCAGAATACATAAATAAGACCAAAGAGAATTGGGTAAGTGATTGTTTACATGAGATAAGGTGGTTCTAGGCTTGTAGTTATCACCTCCGTATAATCAGAGCTCTGAGAAAAGGGAAGGGATACCAGTGCATATAATAGAGTATGAGATTAGAAAATTAAAGACCTTTCTCTTTTTTCCAACCTACAGCAATTCCTGCAGATGGTGGCAAAGGAGACTGGGATCCGGGATATCTCTCTCGAGAGTGTATGGAGTGTGTATGACACACTGTTCTGTGAAGTAAGTCTGGCCATCATCTTACACCCACTGGAATCTGGTCTTTAGGATTCACTGGATTTGGTGGAAATTATTTTATAAAATCCCATGAAACAACTTTTCACCCTACAATTACAAGTAATGTTCTAATTTCTGAATAATAACAGTTCCCACTCACTAGAGGCATGTGCCAAGAATTACCTATTTTTGCACCCTATAACCTCCCACTCTGCAGCTCTGATATATATCATGTCAGAGTCAGAAAAAGTCCCACCTGCATAATATGTATCTCTTGAAAGTCACTAGAAAATGACTGCAATTTGCAATCTTTAGATGTCTGTTGACAAGCCTAAATCCAGTGGGGTAGAAATGAGATTTCTGCAAACTGAAGAAACATTATTATTTAAGTTGGGACCTTAATTACGACTATTCCTGGTGCTACCTCTACCTCTCTGGTTCTTTAAATCAATCACTTTTCTTTCTGTGCTTATTATTATTATTATTTTAATGGCGTATCTAAAAAAAAAATAATGCTATCCTAAGTTAAGTGGGGTTCACTCACATCTGTTTTTAACCTTTTTTCCTTTATCAGAGAAAGACTCAAGAAATAGATGTTACCCTTTACCATTTGGGATGGGGACACCAAACTCTATATTTGAGTTGATTTCTGTTGAAAGCACATCTTATGAAGACTTAAACAAAATCAGAAATTGGGTTAGCTGTGCTGTGGTAACGCTAAACTAAAGGTCACATATCCAGGATACTTAAAGTTGTTACACACAAGTTTCTGTATAACTGTACAGCGTGATCTTTCATGTCAAACTAGTGAATTACTGAATCATGGATGCAGTAAACCAAAGCACTTGACATTGTGTCACACTAATTCTATGGGTGTGCAAGACTGCTTCGCTTGCTGGCAGTGGTATACAGTGGTGTGTACTATTTTGGGGGTGTAAAAGATAAATCAGCAGGGAATAGCACTTTTCTATGTAAAGTAGCAGCTTGGGTTGCTGCAAGCTGAGAATATTCCAGTCCAGAGCTGCATTGTACTATGTGAATCTACCCTTTGTATCACAAACCTCATTTTCTGTCTTGTAACAATCACTGTGAATCAACTTCTATTGGTAAAAAAAAATATCCTTTGGTCAGAGATCAAGAATTTCAGATCTTCTTCATTTTCAAGAGTCACTTAATGAGCTTGCAGATTGGGCCTGGAAGGCCAGCTGACAACCACTATAATCCCCAAGAACTTGGAGAACAGCCCACAGTCCCAAAGCAAAACCAGAATGTTGTTAGAGTGTTTCTCACTCAGAACTGTACCCTCAGGCTGACTGGTCTCTTCAGCTCCTTTGGTCTTCCTCCTTTTTAGTAAGTCATGCAAAAAGTGCCCTGAAGAGGATTGTTTTTCTCACCTGAGCCAGTAGAGTCATTCTGCTATCTGGATGGAGACAATAAAAAAGTCCAAGAAACAGCTGAACTTACCAGCTATTCTCTTTGTAAATGAATGAAGAACTAACTAAATATCTAAGCTGCTGATGGAATTTCTCTGAACCACTCAGACAGAATGGGCCCTTAAGGATATTCAGCCTCAACTTCCAGAAGTCTAATGGGATGTGGCAAAGAAAATTGTTTTCAGTAATGCTGGGAAACCACAACTGCTGTTTGTCTGCCATTATAACTAATCCTTTCATGTAATGGGTTGGCTGCAAAGCAAGTTCTTCTCTTGGTTCCCAGTTCTTGGGCTCCTGGGGTTGAGTACACGGCTTTGTCAGTGGTGCACCCCACTGCTCTGTCCACAGAGCACTTGCTAACTTTGTCTAGTGTCTTTCAGTGGCCCTCAGAGCCTCCAGGGAATCAGGTGCAGGTACACCAGAAACCCTGAGTTTGTGTTCACTTGCTTATCTGTTTTTTTTCTTTGACTGCATGCCATCTGCAGGGCAGAATTAGCCACATGTAAAGTTAATGCCCTAAGATTATTGTATCAATTACAACGTAACCTTGCATTCCAGCTGTGCTTTCACAGAAATGTAGCTCCCAGGTTGCAATCTTTAGTCTTCTCATTACTGTTTTCTGGAACAACATCAAAACCCACATATATACTCTGTATGCAGCATAGCAGTGTGAGGTCAGAAGCACAAATAGGAAAGGGGCATATTGCATATTTAAAATAGTGCAGGAAAGCAGCATGATGGGCAAGTCTCCAGACACCCTCCCCTTCTCTGTTTAATCTGTGACCTGTGCTACCTGCACATGAATATTCTGTTTCTCTTTCTAGCAAGCACACAAAATGGATCTGCCTGGATGGGTGACTCCAGAAGTCATGACTCAGTTGAAGGAACTAAAAGACTTTGGTTTTGAATTTCTGTTTGGGATCCACAATCGGGTAGAAAAAGCTCGTCTGCAAGGCGGTAAGTGCACCAGGGAGGGAGCCTTGTGCTGCTCTGTCTGGCTTTTGCCTCTTACCAGCTGTTCTCTTTCCTCAGGGGTCCTGCTGGATCACGTAAGGAAAAATCTAACCAAAGCAGCAAATGTTTCTTCCCATCAGAACCTAAAACTACTTGCCTATTCAGCAGTAAGTTAGAGCTGGGGCTGGCTTTTAGCCATCTCCTTCTGCTTACAGGGGATTGGGGCTTGGTGATAGTTTTAACCCTTTCTAGCTTCCCTCCAGCCTGTGCAGTGATCAGGACATGCATCTTTGCTTCTGACTGGGTGGGAGATGCAGTATCTAGCATCGTTCTTCTGGGATCCCTGAGGAAAATTCCCAACGTGTCTTTATTCCTGTTAGCTCAGGCTCATGAATGAGACTGGCAGACTTTGGGGAGCCAGTATTTATTTCCTAGATGGGTTGATGCTACTCAAATATGATGTTTCAGAAGTGTGGATACAGCTGTTTCCCCTTTCCAGCAACCTACTGCCTGGAAAGTCAAGCACTTCTTCCAAATCGCTCTCTAGAGATTAATTCTCAGAAAAACAGTGCAGGATATATAAGGCAGTTTCACTTCCTCCCCTTCTCTGACACCATCACAGACCACTGTTCTAGCAGTACAGGTTCTCTCCCTTTCCAGATGGAAGTTACAAAGGTGACGTCCCCTCAGCACTGCCTTGTCCGTTACTGGTATGGTCTGAGCTGCCCTGCCACATCCCTAAGGGTGACTGATTTGGTTTTTTTCCCTCTTTCTCAGCATGACACCACACTTGTGGCACTGCAGATGGCTCTAGATGTCTACAACAAGATCCAAGCACCATACGCCTCATGTCATTTATTTGAACTGTACCAAGAGGATGATGGGTGAGGGCTGCAGTAAAGACGTCTGCTGTGATTTCACCTCGAGGGTTAGATACCTAGGCTAGGCTCCACTCCTGGGGCGTGCAGTCTTGCTCCTAGTGGAAGACTCATGAGGAAAACTTATCACCAGAATAAAGGAAAGGGTGTGCACACTTAAGTTTTTGGGAAGGGATGACTTCAACTAGAGAAGAAAAAAACCACCTTGCTCTGTTTTGTTTTCAGTAACTTCTCTGTAGAGATGTTTTACCGGAATGAGAGTGGGAAGGAACCCTTCCCACTGACAATGCCTGGCTGCCAGCATAAATGCCCATTGCAGAGATTCTTGGAACTCACAGATCCTGTTGTTCCCCAGGACTGGGAGCAAGAATGCAAGGTATCAAGCAGCATGCACGACACAGGTGAGCCCAGGCTTGACTGGAGTGTTGCAGAAGGGGGAAGTCTGGATGATACCATGCTGACCACTTATTTTCTCCCTTACAGAACTCTTTGTGGGTTTGGCTGTGTGTGGATCCATTCTCCTTCTCCTTATTATTCTCCTCTTGACTGTACTCTTTCGCATACAGTCTCAGCCCCCTGGCTACCGGCACGTTTCCAATGAAGGAGAAGAGCAGGCCTGACAGTTGCTTCAACTCCTTCCCAGGCACTAGGAAGGAGCTGTGTTGTCCCTAAGGATGATTGGGCACCTTCATTTACTCAGCATTCTTCTATTTTGGCCTTTACTTCCCAGAACTGAACTGGACTTGATTTCTGGATACTTTCTAAAGGTGACATCCTTTACAAATAACTGAGAAAAAGAACTGAGCTACTCTAAGGAAATGACACCTTAACTTTGAAGCCAATATACTGTGTGGTGCCCTGGTCCTCATACAGCTTACCAGTCTGGGATTCCCAACATGGCCAGTTTCAAGTTTTCCTCCTCTCAAGTGACTATAAACGTTACCACTCACCATGACTGTGGCAGAGAAGCTTGGGCCTGCAGCAGTTGCCACATCCAGTTGCATTTCTCTTCAGGGTCAACCTACTTTGAGTGCTTTTCCCTCACACCACAAGGCTGCTGATGGTAGAAAGGCTGGGCTTGAGCTGAGGGTGTAACTCACCAACAATGCACCAAGACTCACATACTATCCATGCAGAGGGAACTGCTGCGGATGATGGGAGACATGTAAAGTGTTTCTTGAGGTTGCTGTCAAGTAGTTGCTGCTGGCAACTGGGGTTTTTTCACCTCTTCACATTGTGGGTCAGGAGAGGACTGTACTGAAATCAGGATAAGCCTGAAAACCTAGCAGTTTTCAATCAATCCTAGGATTTGGCTCAGAGTAGAATCAGAGTAGAACCCAAAAAAAGCTCTCTCATGAGAGAGAGCAATTCCTGTGACCGAAGCAAACCCACACTCAATTTCTTGTGCAATGTTGGCTCTAGAAAGGAAAGTCCCCCTAGACAAGAGACTTGGTTTCTGTCTAAAGATCACAAGTTTAAATTTTACTTCCCACATTTGAACTTCAAGGACCTATTAAAGGGAGTATCCAGTACTCCAGGTAGTCCAAATTTCAGCCCAAGGAATATGCTTTACTAGCAGAATGTTTTTATGCTGTAATTAAAAGATGTAGCAGAGCTGTTTACCTAAGACTAGATTAAATGCCAAGTTCTATAGTTTTTCTTCCTGTTGTTGTGGATGGACAACAAACATTAAGGATCAGAGTTGGCAGGTGACTGTGGATTCCTTTATTTGACACACTTGGGCATTTTGTCAAAAGTGTGATTCTTTCTCCAGCCTGGCCTCTCTGCGCACTGCAGCTGCTGCAGAGACCTTCACACCAAGTGCTCACTACCTGCCTCATAGTTTTCGGCAGAAAATGAGAGACTGCAGCAGGCACCAGAAGCACAGGCTCTTCACGTGGTGATACTGCACATTCACTTCCTACTTTTACTTCCCTTTCTGGTGCAGTTCCCTTCCCCTCTTGGATGCAGAAGCCAGTTCTTAGGTTACAAACATTTCCTTTTGTTCCCCCTAAGGAGTACCGTGGGGACTTTTCTCCACACCGTAATCAGCATCTGCCAGCATGGGAACCCTAAATCAGCAGAAGCAGCTTGCTGTTCTCAGCATCTTCCTCACCTTTTTGTCCTCTGAAGATACAGACTAGGTCTCCTGCACAGGAAGACAGTCATAAAGAAAAAGCTACTGCCTGTGAGAACAGGCACAAGAAAGAGGTAATAGAAAGTGCATTTAAGAGGACCAGACCTGTTATTTTTAAAGGCACCAAATTTTGCACATACACAGAAAAGGTTTTTATGATGATTTTGACTGTGAATGATTTTCTGTACTTGTTCCAATACATTTCATTATTAAAATCAATTTCGCACTGAACTTTACTCCTCTTCTCTAGGAGTTCAGAGGGTTAGCACCAGTGTGCTCAGTGATGGAAAGCAGACAGAATTTACTGCAGCATACCCTCCCTAAAGGAATTCCCTTTCACAATCCCACTCATCGCACAGGGAGATTTCACATAAACTGGTTTTGACTGCAGCAGCTATTCATAGATACAGCTGATGATGCATCCTGTCAACCTGGAGGGGTCTGCTGCAGACCCAGTACTATGTCTCACAGCCCTCCTGTAGAAAGGTCTCAAACTTCCCCCTACAAAAGCAGTTCAGCAGTATCCTCAAAGCAGCCACTCTATCAAAGAATTTTTGTTTAGTACAAAATTTTATTGATATTAATACTGCAAAACTATAAACGTAAATGCGGAGAATCTGCACAGGCCTGAAGCCCATCCCATCCTATCAACCTCTGGGACAGCAGCAGCCTTGTAAACAAAGTAGAAAAAGCAAAACTTAACCCTTTAACAACAGTCTTGAGATTTGGCTCTGAGCAGGGATATTTGGAAGAAATCCCTCATTTCTGTTTTGTAACACTCTTACCAAACATTCTGAAGCACATAGGGATGGGTGAAAAAAATTACCTAATCATTGTCAAGAAACAGCCTAGAACTCTGAAAATAAAAACCACAGAATCAGTAGGTGCCCTGTACTGTCCTTGCAATCAATGATAGAGACCTCTGGCATCCTGTTCTTTGTGGTTCAGTTAAACACCTGCAAGCAGAGAACAGGCTAAGCCTGATGTCTTGACCAACACATTTTCCAAGCTTGTGTATGGGAGAGCTTGGTGTTTCCTAGGATACCCAAGCTATCCATGAATTCACCCCTGTGAACATTCTATCTTTTCAGGATGTCAGTCCTGTTAGTAAATGGTTTCTCAACTTGTATGGACTAGAACAGGCTGGGGACCCTGTCATGAGCTGCTGCACTGTAGACTACAGGAAATGGGAACCTCTGTCAAGTGATGACAAACAGATATGGTAGGCTGAAAGCAGTAACTTCAGCAAGATCTGGGAACATCTTAAAAGTTTTCCTAGTGCCTCAGAAAACGAGTAGTAACTCCACTTGGACGAACCAAGTACTGACACAGCTTTCTAGAAACGGAGGCCAAGAGGATCAGGGAAGCAACATCAGATCTGGGGAGGAAGGACAAAGTCTAATTCCCTGCACAGCTTATACTGCCCATTGCCAATAACTGAGTTTGTATCCTGGGATTCAGAAAGGATCAAAATACTAAATCAGTTCTCTAGATCCATCTCTTTTTACTTCCTTCCCTGTGGTTTAAAATTGCTGCTTTTTGTTTTCATCTCCTGCAGCTCCCCAGACATTAACTTAGCTTTTGAGTTTGCTTGTGCCAGGGTTTGCCTGCCTCTGCCCTCCACGTCTGGATGAACTCCAGCTTCCAATCCCCTGTTCTCTCATGGTTCAATCTCCTCATTTGTCATGGCTTTCAAGAGATGTTCATGCTTCTTGGCTGCCATCTCCTCCTGGTTCCAGATCAGAATATTAAAGCCTGAGAAGAAAAATTAAATACTGTATATCAGAAACTCTACATCAATCATAATACCTTAGGCTACATCCCTTAAATGCCAGAAATTCAAAAAACTTTTTCTAAGGTATTTCCAAAGTATAGAGGGTGCAAAAATAGTTATTGCAGATGCTGTGTCGACATAGCCTTGGGACTCTGACCTAACTAAGAAATATACGTAATTCCTGGTGTCACCTGTCACAGGTCGAAGACCTAAATCTATAGGCAGCTAACTTAATCCCACACAGCTTGTGAAAAGCTGACTAAACTTGGCTCTGCAGCCTAGGAAATGAGATAAATTAAACAAAGGGAAACGGTACAGCCTAGCAGGAAAAGGCTTTCCCCCTCCATTGTTTTCTTCTACTGCTTCATGGGTGGCATGGAATAACAAGCCAGCCCTTTTCTGGGACTAAAACCCACACATTTAGTGCCCCAGGTTCTCTATACTTACCCATACCAGAAGCCAGTGTGTCTCCCATAGGGTTAAATTTATTGAGCTGAAAATGAAAACACAGATTCTGTAAGAGCATCACTACTTATGTAACAGTCATAAGAGCACCACAGCTTATATAACAGCAACAAACCATCTGGAAAAACAAGTGTTCCCTAAGAGTATCACAAAAACCCCACAAAGAACCATGGACTAGCCCTGCTTGAGTCAGCAGTTTTAGCTGGCAGCCATATCCCGTGACAGCATGAGTCTGTCCCAAGTAAACTGGATATGGTTCTAGTCCCTAAGCCATGCCTCTTTCCCAGAGACAGAGCAGTGTTACTGACAGCCCTTTCAGCTGCAGCGCTCAGCTCACCGAGATGATGCCAGAAGCGTTGGGATCGTAGAGCTGACAAACCATCTCGCCGGTGTTCCCATCGAACACGTCCACAGTGCGCAGCTCGTTCAGCGTGTACCCGGGGAACTTGGGGTCTGGGTAGCGACCTACAACAATGAGGTCATAGCGAGGATGCCACGTTGCCTGATCAGGAAACAGAGTCATGGAGAGCTTAGAGAAAGGGACCGAGCTCAGCACTGACACAATTCAGACAACTGACACTGGGAGCAACTCTTATTATATTCCACCCACAGCTTGAGGAACACTGCTCCATTGGAATTTTCAGCAGTGTAAATATCCACCCACCAGTGTAGTACCTTGACCAGAAATCAGACCATTTTTGATTTGCAGATGGTTGCTAGCACCAAGCATGATGCTCCTCTTAGACTTAACTCACCTTAATAGGTGTGAGGTGCTGAAACTGCCTATGTGGATGTGGAATCAGATGCTGTGGCTTGGTCCAGTCTGAAGATGAGTAAACCCTGATTTCATTGTGCTGGTCTGTGCTCAGAAGTTTGGCACCATGTGTTGGGCTGAAGTAAGCTAGGAAAGTGGGACAATAAGGCAAACTAAAGATCACAATGCTGTGACTGACAAGAAATGTAAGTGTCACATTTCGCTGACTGAAAATCCATCGCTATTTCTTTAACTGGGATGTGAACATGGCTGGGATGTGAATATTGTGTCCCCCAATAAGTAAGACTGACAAGACAGACCACCTGTCTGAAACAAACTCAAAACTCTTACAAAAAGTAAGCTGAAACCTCTATCGTGCTGGATTACCTAAGAAGAAAATTTTTTCTCATTTCAGAATCACAGACAGAAACATTGCAAAGAAAGGAACTTGCTCATTCAAATGGAAAGACAGTGAAATAATGAGATGGACACCTGCAGTTTGGACTTCCATCAACTGGTAAAGTTGCACCCAAGAAACAGAGGTTTGAGTTCCATTCTCTGCTCTTGTTAAAGGGCCAGTAAATTCAGTAAATTTGCCCCAGTAAATTCAGTTTTCTAATCTCAGCCACAGCTGCTTTCAAACTCACTTCTAAGGTACAGTGTCACAGTTTGTATGGCAAGTCTTAAGAAGGTGCTGCAGCTGCCCTAGCCAACTCCCTGCCTCTGGCCACACATTCCCAACAGCTTTCTTGCTTAATTAGCATGCAACTTGTAAACCCTGAGCTAAATCTAACATTGCCAGCACAGTAAAAGCTCAGCTGAGTGGACTCTCTGCAGAAATCCAACACAATGGAATATGCAATGAAATCCTTAACTCACCTGCATTGACAGGTTTCTCATGTGGAAGCAGATGAAGAAAGTTTGTTTTGTTTTTGATGTTTCTGAGGTCCCAGATTTTGACTGTCTGATCCACAGATGCTGTGGCAAACATCCACTCACATCGGGAGTTAAACTCTACATGAGTCACTTTCTTCTTGTGCAATTTCAGCTTCCAGACCTGCAGCAAACAGAAAATCATGTAGACAAAAAAAAAATCAAGATCTGGAGTAAAGAAATGAAATTATAATCTCTTAGTGCCAAGTAAAGAGGTCTCACATTTACAGGGTAAAATCTTCTACAATACACCAAGAGTATATTCACTGGAAACAAGAAAGGAAGAGAATGACCTTGGGAAATAACTATTTCATTCTAGAAAAACTCTGATCTGACAATTTATTACAGCTATGAGGAAAAAAACCACAAGCCCAGGCCTTCATGGAGGGAAGTATTAGTGCCACTGTACAAAGCAAGATCACATCTGGAAGACCTTAAGCAGTGCCAGCCTTTCACTTGCAGAAAGATTTAAACAAACTGGAACATGCAGAGAAAATCTGCTGCCAAGATAACAAGAAGGAAGGAACTGCTTTGTTTGGAAAGCCAAAAAACCTTGCTTTAAGTAAAAAAAGTGAGAGAAGATATAATTGGCTTCTAGAAACACGAGGGTAGGACAAATACTTCAATTAACAACAATAACAAATAAACACAAAGCGGCCATGAATAAGTTTCTATACAAAACTTCTACCTCTAATCTAAAGGCTGAAGCTGGCCCATCCTCCCTAGAATAATGGATATCTCCCTACTACAGAAAAGACTGTCACATTCTTTCAGGGGGAAAAAAGGTAAGTCAGCAACTAATGCTGAATAAGGACAAGTCACTTGGAGCACTCCTGACTCTGCCCACTACTTTGCACAGCTACCTCTGGCCACAGCGCATTGGGTGGCAAACTTTTACAGATATTACCCTTACATGCAGGAGAGAGGGCAGTGCAAGTGTGACAGTACAGCAGGCACTTGAAGCAGGGCCCGCTCCAAGTGGGCTATTCTCTCCTCTTTTGCTACACTCCAGACTCACAGTCTGCCTCTGCCTGCCCTCTCGTGTCCAACGGCAGGAGTGCAATTTCCACCCCAATAATCACTGCATTACTGCTCCGTGCCTACCCTCAGGTCATGGAAGGGTACACAGCAAAGCAGTACCTCCTAAATGACTACCATCACGGCACTAAGTTTCTGGAAGCGTGAAGGTTTTTGGCAGAGGGTGCTCACATCTTCAGGTTACCCTATAATTACTCCAGCTAGTAGCAAATACTCTTAAGTAAGGGGCAGCACATGACAGGTAATAATTCCTTGTTTAGAAATTATTACCATTATACTCAACAGATAAAATGTCTTCTGGGTGGCAGAAGTGGAGGATTTCTCACCACCCAGACAATGAGTGAACTCATCTCCTGAGCTGCAAGTCACTTGCTCCTCTTTGCAGGATCCCTGTAGAGTAGGAAAGCACATGAGCAATGAAGATTGCTGTAGAGGAGATGATGCATGGAGCCATACAAACCTCTTCACCAGAAGTGCTGAGCAGGACCACGTTGCCCACATTATCACCTGTCACCACTGCACGGCAGCTTGCAGAAACATCCACACTGCAGTACCAGCAACTAGAGGGAAATACACAAATCAGTGCTGTTCCTACAAGAAAGTGAAGGCAGTGGAGTTCTGGTTCACATCTCCTCCCTGACAAGGGAGACTGCAACAGATTGTAACTGCAATCTCCTGCCTGGTGGTATGGGCCTGAGTATCAGGAAGAAGGACAGCTTATCAGCAATGCTTTCTGTCTGTGACTGAATGTGAAACTTCAAAGTCATTTTGAAGTGCTTATTAGGTGGAGTGTAACACATTGCAACAGTGGAACATAATTGAGGCTGAAGAACTACTTGGTGCCTGCATATTAAAATACCTTGGGAAAGATCAGAATATCCTTGGGACTTCGACAAATGTGAAGAAACAGCTTTAAAATTACATTTTCCACAAAACACTGATGCAGCAGTAAAGACAGAAGCTTTGGACTGAAAAGTTGCACATCAAACTGTCTCAACTTCATGCTCCAGGAAACAAAACTGAATAGAAACTTATCTGATAAAGACATATGTCTTAATGCCAGCTCTCCAGGGAAAAGGGCAGTGAGAATAAAGGTGGGGTCCTTTGGGAATTTTTTGTAAAAGCTTCACTTGCAAGACAAATTATTCCAAGAATTCAAGGCCATGGAAATTAACATGGTGAGCCTGAAGTCTGCAAAAGGGCCACGGGGTAAACTCACATTGTGCAGGAATGTTGCGTGGGTTTCCTTATGCTACCTGAGCTGCCACTAACAAAACAGACTTCTGACAACAATGAAGAGAAGGAAGTTACCCTGCTCTTCTCACCTCACACTTCATAAAGTGAAAAGCCATCAGTATCTGCAAGATAGGAGATGGCATCACCAGAAAGTAACATGTGAAGATGTGGGCAGCACGCTCAGCTAATGTAAAAGCCTACATGCCCTGTGGCTGCCTAGCAACCAGGACCCTGTCTGGGACCAATTCATACCAAGAGTCTCCTAACACTGGCAGAGATGAAGAAGCAACACAGCATTAACCCCAAGGAACAGAGAATTAACCCTGCAGTGCCCTCTTCTCACCAAACATTATGATGCTCATGACCACAGTCCAGGGCACGAGAGATCACCTGCACCGCTCTGCCCTCAAGATCCTGCAGACTTAGGGTGCCATCACCTGATGCCACATAAAGCTTCTCTGCCTCATAAGGACTGAACTTGATGTCTCCGAGAGAATCTCCTGGCCCTTTCTGAAATACACACAAAGCCAAGAGACATCAAGGTTAGAGTGAAAGTGAAAATCTTAATTCAGTAGTCACCTCCTGGTACACACTGTCAGTTTCTCTAGGTACAAGCACTGCTTTCTGACAGAGCACATACACAAGAACTCTTTCTTCTAACCTGTTTCAAATCCAAGCACGCACATTCTGAGCCTTCAAAGTTTGGGCTGCAAACCTCATTAGCAGCAAGGACTGCTGCTTCTGTTATGGAGGTAGGATTAATCTGCAGTGAGCTACCTGGCTCAGACCATGCTTAGGAGATCACAAGCAACACCAGCACCATTCTATACATAGACCACATAAAATCTCATAGCCCAGCACCAAGCTTTTTTTACAGAGACTACATTGACTAGCTCCCTACAGGCTGCTTCCAGTGCTGTATCTGGTCTTTCTCAAGGTACCAACAAGCAGGAAAAGCCAAGTGCAAATCTTACTGCTAACCCCATGGCACAGGAATGTTATGTTCTATGTTATGTTGTATTGTTATTGTTGTTATGTTGTTTTCCCCCAGCCAGTCTACTGAGAAAAAGTGGAAACAAGACAGAAGAAAAGAGTGCTAGCTGGGAGTCCCCAGACTCTGGTACTCAAGTGCGCTCCATCTGCTGCTCACAGAACAACTACTTAGTAAAGTCTCACTGTAAATACTAGGTTTCAAGAGGCCAATGAAGATAAAAAAAAGGCCTGCCCATAGAGCCTGCCTGTCCTCACAGCAGTAGAAGGATGGCATGTTCTTTCAAATCCAGGCATCACTGTAGTGAGAGGCATCCCACTGGGATACAAGATTTTCATGTCTCAAGATGCAGTTTATCTCTCCTTTATCTCTCGCAGTTTTATCTCACTCCACCAGACATCCCAGCATGACTTGGGTTCACCTTCTGCCCTATTATAAGGTTGCAGGTGAATAGCCAAATTAAAAAGTAACCATGAAAACTGCACTCAGAAAGAATTAGGTGGGAGAAAGTCAAGTGAAAGCTAACTCAAATTCTCTCACTTACCTTCAAGCACAGAACTCAAGTAACTAATTGAAGATCTCAGGCTTCCTCATGAGTCCACAGAAAAAACAACTTGAGAAGATAATACTGAGAGCTGCTTCTAGCAATTCATCTCCTCTTTTCACTCACTACTGAAGGAACCCAGACTCTTAATTTTAGACATTTTAGGTATTTTAGACAAGCACCAGAAGCTTGGTGGGATGAATTGGCGTGACCCTAATGGCAGGCACTGCTTGAAGTCAGTGGTATTTGGGGAGAAGCATGGAGAGAACTATGAATTGTCCTGTAAAAACCACCTGACTACAAGCAGCACTGCTAACAGGTGAAGAGGTTAGAAGGTCCCCAGGGCACAGAGCTTTGTGATGTGTTAAGAACAGACAAGTAAGGAAATCCACTGGATCCCCACTCACTCATGTACAACAGGAAGTAAGCAGCATCAAAGAGTCCCTCCCCATTAGTGAAAAGCTCTTTCCTACCCACTACCCCATTTCAAGGAAAAATAAAAAGAATGAGCCTCCCTGAAATTCAGAGGATAAAGGACATGTATACGGGGAAGAGGAAGCCCAGCTCTCACATATTAGAGACAAACATATCTCTCTCTGTTTCTCTTGCTCTCTGTAGTGCTTTCTGCCAGCAGGACACAGAGGCCCAAAGCATTACTGTATTCTTACTCCCAGTCCTCGGTGCTGGTGAAGACCCGGACAGTATGGCCATTAAAATCCTGCAGGGTGGTAGTGCCGGCAACTGACGCAGTGTACAGCTGACTAGGGTTAAAAGGGTTAAACTTCATTGCTGTGATGGCCCCTCCAGCTCCCATCTACAAGGAAGGGGATGAACAAAAGAAAAATCCACTGAGTGATGGGGAAGGAGAAAAGTGTGTTCTGTAAGTCTGCAGGCAGGGCTATGTCTTTAACAGTAACAGTGAAACACACCACAGTCCTCTAAGCAGGAAAGACAATCACGTCTCTGACATGACAGTTGTCTAAACCAGGAGCTGCCCTCCTGGAGGACAAATCTGCAACTCCTTCAGTCCCCAGGCAAGGTACTCCCTTGTACCTTGATGTAGTCTGGCACCACACTAGCTCTACAAAGAGAAAGGTGACTCTGGAATTTCTGGAGGATAGACCTCTGTATTTATGTGTATCTATCTTAACTTAGAAGGGTGATAAAAGGTACAAAGTCTTTGATCCCCTGTTGGAATGGAAATGGCTGAATACAGCAATGAGGGGGTACACCAGATGTACACACCATTCATTCTATCTTAGTTTCTCACTTGAGATAAAGGCCCCTTGTTTCTCCCCAAAGATGTTTCTTCATCTGCCACAATAAAAGGTGAGCAGAGAAAGATCGAGACCTAAACCAGACAGATCTACTGTCTGCCTACTTGTTTCTGGCATCCCTTGGTTTTGCCAGTTGCTGTGTTATTTTACCACTGACCGCAGACCAAGTGCTACTTCATTATGAACTTAATCACCATGCCTCAGTTCTCCCCAGTGTTAAACAGTCTGGGACTTGGGAACAGACATGCTGCTGCATCTCAGTCCTACCCATAACTAGCTACTCTGAAATCCAAGACCCTTATGTGTTTCTCACAACAAACCTCAGTTTTTATCTGCAGTATTTCATAGTACTCCAGTTTTCCCTCCCACCCATTCCTCACATACAGAGGCTTACCCCCTTTATGAAGCAGGTTTTGGCAAGTACTTCGCAGTCCCAAAGGATGATGTCTCCACCTTTGGAACCAACAGCTAGTGTACTGGGGTGTGTTGGGTGCCATTCCAGACATGTCACTCTCCTGTCAAAGGGACTTGCTCTTCGAAAGAGGCAGTATGAGGAAAGAGAACGCAGAAAAGCCAGCTCCAATCTCTGTTAAAAAGGTAAAGAGCATTATCACTTTTGCAAGCATCCCTGAGATTCTGTTGATGAGGAATGCTAACAATTTCTAATTGTCATTAATATTAGTAAGTTCACACAAAATCTTAACAACAAAGCTCACCCAGGTGCTTCCCACCTATGGATGTTACAGAAAGAATTCATTTTCAAATGAAAGGCATTTGGCTCTACGAAATAGTAAAACATTACCGTATTGAAGACTATGTCTGTGAAGAGTTAAAAAAATCAACACTTAACCTGAAAAGATTGGCAAAGCAGAGTGGATACAAGAACAATATCACAAAACAGTCAGATCAACACACAAAAGTATCACTGTGCAATAACTCAACTGGGAGAGTGGACAAATTTAAATATGATTCAAGGAAGTACAGAATTAACAGAGGAAAAAAATTGGCAGGGCTGGGTCAACCAAAAGGGAAAGCCTTCTCAGCTCTTGCATTTTACAGGCCTAAGAAACATTAAGGGTGCACTAAACTTGGAGCCACAAACTGTGTATGTGGGGAACTTTTTAGGCCCCTTAAAGTTCCTCTGCTTGTGTTAAAGATCTTTTTATGTAGGGAGCTGAGATGTCCAACAGGTCCTGAAGGAGACACTCCTCACCTGCCTGAGCTGTGCCTGAATGGAGCCTCCCAGCATTTTCTGGTAGACATAATGAACAATGCTGCATCGCCGCTCCAGCTGAGAGGAAAGGACTCTCTTGTTTCTCATCACAAATCCACCTCCACTGCAACCTGCCAGTGAGGAAAAGAGTAAAACTTACTGATTAGCAACACCTGTCATGTGATTCAATATAAACAATACAGGAAGACATCTGCATTTTCTGCTACATACGTGAAAATCTTCAGCCACAAGATAAAAGCCTCTAAATAATTCTTACACATCTAAGGTGCAGCAGCTCCTGCAATTACGGAGTCCAGTGCATCCCATAGGCCACCAGAGATTTGTGTATGCTTCCTCTTGTTAAACCTTCCTTCTCTTTCCCACAGATTTATCAAAGATAACAGGAAAGCAATGCCACAGGTGCATTGCACCTCTTGGACAACATACAGTTTGAATATTTCATACCCAAAACACAATGCTGCTATCCAAAGTCGCAGAAACTTGGAAATATGCCATGGGAGGTGGTAAGCCCCTGCATACAGCATAAGAAAAGTCACACGTGTGATCAGCAGGAACACCTGAAAATTTCCCAAGTATGGCAACATGAGCTCCCACACGGTTCCTGAAAAGCCTGCTGTGAATCAGAACTTTCTGTCTGCTCCTGCTGTAGCCCATACAGTCTGCTTACAGTGCTGCGAGTTTTATTTTTGATAATAGACTTGCTGACGCCTCACCGCCTGAAAACCTTTCTGTTTGGAGTGATTTTTGCTGAGAGCACAGCTTGTTTCTAGATTTTGTTCATGTTCCAAATTTTTGTCTTCAGGGACCTTTATGTAAAAATTAGATCTGTTCAGTCCCATGTCTGTGATCTAATCATCCCCACACCAATGGTCTGTAACACCCCAGGGGATCTAAATGTCAAATGCATTTCTTAAGAAACACAAATGCTATTTTCATTTAAGGACACATAAAAAAAACAAACACAGAAGACTGAAAACACGTGGATCATCCTATATGATGAGAACCTCAATTAAATCTTTCTTTAATGCAATGATGGAGAAAAGCACACTTCTTTGTTCACATAATGAGAACACTTGTCACACTTGTTGAAATAGGTACAAAAGTATTTCTATTCTAATTCCTTTTTTTTCACTGAAGAATTGGTATCCACAGTTCCTTCTTCAGAGGTGACAGAAATAGAGCTATTTTTTTTCAGATTCCATTTTTTAATGAAGGATAATTTATTAAGAAACAAAGCTTCAGGCCTTTTTAGAATCAGCTGAAAGAAACCCTCTAAAAAAGGTGGTTTAATTGTAAGAAACAGAAACTGTCCTATATGGATCAGGAAAAAAAAACATTCCAAACACATACAAACTGGAACACAGAATGGGAAAGCTCAAATACAAAGGGTTAAGGGAAAAATATGATTAGCCTCATTTTACTGAAGTATCTTACAGGAATTGCAGATGCTTATCAAATAAAAAAATCAGGTCATGAAGTTACAATAAAATAAAGTAGCTAAATTAACTATGGAAGATGTTTTAACTATCTACAATTATAGACAGAACTCCTTTCAAACAGAGCATTTTGCCTCCACAGTCACTGTTCACCCTGCTAACTCCTCCAAGTTTGGACTTACAGACCACACAATGGAAACGTGCAAAATCATAGAACCCCTGTATCTCTGACTTTTGAAAAACACTTCAGTAATTTCTGGATCCTTAAGCCAAAATTGTACAAAAAACACATAATATCTCCACACAAGTCAGTAACCCCAGTGATCAACTAAACCACTGATGGAATTTAAGGTTTTATCTGAGAAAAGGAGGCTGAGGGGAGACCGTATTTCTCTCTACAACCACCTGAAAGAAGGCTGTAGTGAGAGGGAAGTTGGTCTCTTCTCCCTAGTAACAAGTGACAGGAAGGAGAAAAGGGTCTTTAGTTACACCAGGAGAGGCTTAGATTGGCTATCATGAAAAAATTTCTTCACTGAAAGAGTTGTCAACCATTGGAACAGGCTGCCCAGGGAAGCGGATGAGTCCCCTTTCCTAAAGATATTTTAAAAAATGTGTAGATGTGGCACTTACGGACATGGTTTAGTGGTGGATTTGGCATTGCTGAGTTAACAGTTGGATTCTACGATCTTAAAGGTCTTTTTGAACATAAATGATTCTATGAAGTTGCTGTAGGTAAAGTCTAGACAACTTCCTCAATAAATGCAAAGCATGAAACTTTTCAGTATGGTAGAAATTAATCACAACTCCACATTACACCAAAAACCTTTAAGATTTGGTCTTTTTCATAAGTTAGTCACTAAAAGGAAAAATGCATGAGGAGAAGTAATTAGAGAAAATTCTGTCCTTTATAATCTGAACAGAGGTAGAAAGTATACCTACTTACTGTAGCAAAAGTTAGAACAGGGAAAGAATGGGGTTCAAATACCAGTTCAGACTGGATGCTGTAGGACACCAACCTTAAAACTAACAACATGCATTCAGAATTGCATGAGAGTAAGAATGAATTACCAAGACTGGTCTGTCCCACACTAAAGCAGAGATCTGGTATTACAGGAATTCCATAAAACTTGACCACCCTCAAATGAGCTGTAACAGCATCTTCAGTGCTTTAGGCTTTTATCAAGGGATTTGGAGTCTCAAAACTTAAACATTCATGCATGCACACACACTCACTAGACAAAAACTTGGAGGATGTACTACTCCAACACAAGTCTGCCTATTACTTCAACATCTAATCCTATCTGAACACTCATGTCTGCACATGCTTCTTGGCATTCTTCCTCTTCAACTAGTCAATGCCTGTCATTTGCAGTAAATGGTAGGGAGAAAGAATAAGAATCTGAGGAAATGTTACCGATTTTCCCTGAGGGTTTAGATGTTTTTCTCACAAACAACTTCTTTTCTTGTTTCTCATTCCCTCGTTCTCCATAGTCCCGTTTCCTCTTCCCAGCTGATTTTGCCTCTTCTGGCCAATGCTGACATGCCCTCTCACGCTTCTTGTCCTTTGGCTGGTTCACTGGAGCCATTCTGTCTGACCACTGAAAGCAAACAAATCATGGAAGGTAAGTAAGACTGTCATACATTTCTAGCCAGAAAACAGAGAGGAAAACTGGAAAGGAACATATATCCCAGTTAGTCTGAAGGTAGTGATTAGACCTGTATCCTCTTTCATTGGGATGACACTAGCTTTTTGTTGTTCTCTACTGAAAAGAGAAACAGGTTCAATAAAATCTTCTTTGTTCGCATATGAAAATGAACATATCCTAAAGCACTACAATATGTTTTGACAGATGTGCCTCTACCAGACTTTTAAGCCTGAAACCCAAAGATCTGCATAAAGTACATCTGTGAAACCACGTAATACCCTAACTGTTTCTCTGGTAGCTCACACTGAGCTCTTTAGATTCAGCTAAGCAAAAGGTCAGAATTTTTATGACAATGCCCAGGGCTGACTGGCCTTGCAACAAATGGGCTCAGAAGGTACTTCCTGCATAATGGTCACTTTTCCTCACAACCACCACCTGGTATTTGCATTGGGCTCCTGCACTGCTTGGCAACCACACCGGAACTGCTCTCCTGCTGAGGTGGGATTCAGCCACTCGTGTCCCGTGTTACGCCGGCCACAACGCCACCAGGCCCCCGAGGAAAAGCATAGGCCTTCCAGGCCTTCTCTGCAGCCAGTGGGCCGTGCGCCAAACGCCCTCCGCAGCCGCAGCCCCTTCCCGCAGAGCATCCCTAGGCTGAGCCTGTGCTCGCGTTGAGCTTATTTAGAATTCCTGAATGGCCGTCACGGATATCTGCCCTTGTTAAATATAGCTCGGCGGGCACCGCGCAGACTCTTGCCCAGGCAGCGCCCCCATTCCGGCACCTCCGGGCCTGGCGCGGGGCCGCCCCGCAGCCCCCGGCGCGGCCCGGTGCCCCCGCGGCCTGGGCGGAAAGCCCACC
>VZRH01002618.1:391119-416468 GCA_013397555.1 Urocynchramus pylzowi
GCGTGCGAGGTGGGGAAGGGCGGCGGGGCTGTGGTCCCGGCGGGTTGTTCGCGAAGGGCTGGAGAAGGTCCTGCCAGAGTTTCGCTCCCTTTGCGTCCCTAAGCTTCGCCGGGTGCCCCGCTGCCGGCCTCCCGGGGCGGCCCGCTGCCGCCGCGCCGTCACTGGGGGCTGCCGAGGCTCCCCCTCCCTCCCTCCCTCCGGAGTCCGCGCCTCCGCTCCGCCGCGGGGACAGGGGCCTCTTTGTGCCGGATCCGTGCAGAGCCGCTTCCCACTCTGAAACCGGAGCCGCGGGCGCTGGCAGCGCTGTGGAGAGTGGGAATAAAGGGCTTCCCAGGACCCCCTGGGAAAGGGGCCGCGTCGGGGTCCCTGCTCGCGGGGCTGCAGTTCCTTGTCTCCGGCGTCCGTGTTGCCTGTCTGTGAGCCGGACTCCGGGCAGCTGAATGGAGAAGTTCGGTAGATGGGACAGTTCTGTCCTTGTTCGTCCTCCTCCTCTCTTCTGGCTGCCGACAGCAGGGAGGGGAGGGCGAGGGACAGACACCAGGGGTGCTGCCTGTGGCCGTGTCACCGGGCCCCTGGCAAGCTGCTGGGGTTACCGTGTCCTCTCCAGCCTAGGGCAGGAGAAAGCTGATAAACAGGGAGGGTATTAGTGGGCCTGAATATCCAGTGCTTGAGAAGACAGTCTGATTTGTCCTGGGCACGGGAGGAGGGTTCCATGGTCTCTGCAAAGCTATCGATAAGTGAAGCTAGCGTGGCCCAAATGCTTTAACTTGTTCCACCACTTTCCGTGCCAACTATGTGTTCTTTCCTTGCTTCAGTTCTTCAGGTATGCAAGAAGGCTCAGGGCTTGGTGGGGCAGGTGAGGTTAGCTGACCACCACCAGACACTTGTTCCTGGCCGTAGGAAGTAGTCTGGCCTTTTTGTTCACTCTTTGACCCTCCTTATAGAACTGGTGCTCCCTACTTCCTGAAACTGGAAATGAACTTCTCTTCCAATCAGCTGCTGGTCTAATTCACACAAAGGAATTTCTGATATGATGGTAATTGATTGCAGTACAGAACCCAAGCAGAGCCTCCCACTCCACCCTGGAATTGAAGTGTCACTATGCCTTACAGTGGGTGACTCAAGTCATTCTCGGGAAGGAATGAGAGCAGAATGCACAACTGCAATGTGTGGGCTAAAATGACAGGGTCCAGATACTCTGTGCTCCAGGTGTGAGCTGGTCTTTGGGTGGAGTCAAAGTGGAGCTTCTCCCCATGAGTTGCGTAACTGGGCACATTCTTTCATACAAGGGTTCAGCTTTCCCTGAAGTCCACAATGTGCTTTGTGTGAGATGGAGTCTGTTTTCTAGTGTTTTGTGTAATTAATGGTATTTCTCTAGAAGTTCCCTAAAATATTTACTAGATTGTCCTTTGAGTTGCAGCTTGGAACAGAATGAATGTGTGAGCTTGATCAGCTGCCTGCTGCCTTCCCTATTCTGTGCCTGGTCCATTGTATTGCTTTACTGGCTTTTTAATTTTTTTCTTCTGATCTGTGTGTTTGAGCTTCTCTGGCTTGCCTGCACTTGTTCAGGTGAAGACTGTCTTCTTCTCAGGCTGCAAAAAGCAGTAACTTCAGTGTGTCACATATGTAAAGGGCTGAGAACAACTGCCCCCCTGGAACTCTATTATCAAATGGCAACAAGTGAATAGGCTTGTGTGTGGCTGGACTGCACCAAAATGCTGCAGGTCACTGGCAGACCGTGTGTGTAACCAAGTCATAAAAGCCTAAAAACTTTATGGACCCACATTAATTTCTTCACAGGATAATGACTGGTGTTTTTAGTCATTTTAGGTTTTTGTGGATTTTACAAGACCTAGCATGAATCTTCTGGGCTTTCCCTGGATGATCATGAATTTCCAACAAAAAGAAAATAAATATGTATCAGAGAATCAATGTGTATTTACACACACACATGCATATATATATAATTATATATATACATATATAATGTGTGTGTGTATATATATATATATGATACAATAATGTAATACAATATATATATATACATTAATACAATAATGGGACTTCTTAGGAGATGCAAAGCTGTAAGAATGCCTTTATCATCGGGGTGATGTGAGCTTCTGTCAGAATTCATGATATCAGCAAGCATGGCAAACACTGTATATTCTTTATTCTGACCATCTCAAGGGCTGGAGATCATTCAGTTATTGTTTGAACCATTTGGTCTGTGTCATGGCTGGCATCCAGGGATTGAACTGGAGACCTCAAAAGCTAAAAGTATCTGCTTGTAGCCTGAGTGGAAAAAGCTATACTCTTGATCAGAGAGCATTAATAAACTGCCTTTATTTTTTGCCATCAGCTGATCAGTGATCTGTGAATTTGGGCTGCTCTTGAGAGTTCATGGGGAAATGCCTGAACAATACGAGAGCTGTTTAAGCCCTTTAAGGAGCTCTTATCTTTTTAAAACAGACTTTGTGATCAGGCAAGCTGTTTTATCGCTAGTTACTCAGTGCGATGGGTGTAGAGGCTACTCTGTGAGAGGCAACTGTGACAGATCAATTTACAAAAAGCCTTAATATTTTAGTCTAAGACTTTAGTGGATGGGTCAGAAAACAGTGACTATTGAATCTGGAAGTTTTCACGAAGAATTTGGGATTTTGCTCTTTGACGAATTACAGAAGAACTTGGCACCCTTGAAGCAGTTAAGAAGCTGTTCAAGTAGTAGCTTTTTGCCACTACCTTGCAGCATGATGATCACTGTAATTTAACATCAAAATGTGCTCTTGACTGTTTGGGCACAAGTTTTTCCAGCAGCACAAAGGAAAATGTTGTGCAAAGAACATGGTGCATCCTCTGCTGTAATCATCCAGCTTTGTTTCAATGACCGGTACATTAGTCTCAAGTTCCTTCATGCTGAAATGTGGGCTGAATCTGGGCACTGCCATAAGGCAGTAAATGTGACTGGCATCCTGATCACATTTGAGCCTTCACTGGTTTCTCCTTGCTGTGAATGGGACGATGGAAATGAGCCTTTCAGACTTGGGATAGTTGGAATTTGTGTGTTAAATCTAGCGATTGTCACTGGGCACTGCAGTTTGTTGAAAAGGCATGTGAGAGATCTCCATGGTACCAGGGCCTGGATCCAGAGGCATTAGGTTTGTATGGGATCTTATGCTCTCTTAATAGGTGACTGTGGTGGGATTCTGTTTATTGCAACTAAGTTTTTCCAGGCTAGAGGAGTTAGAATTGTTGCAGGCAACCCATAACTAACAGTGCTGGCAAGTCTTCAGCCTCCTCAGTCCTGTCCCTACTGTGAGCTTGCCCAAGCTGTGTCTCTCCTGTTTGCAGGAAGATCCAGTACTTGCCTCCTGGGCTCTCAGGGACATAGTCCTTTCAGTCACCTACTGATTTGCTGTTGTAGTAATTTCCTGCTATTCCTCAGTACAGTACCCCTGCTGCTGAGCCAAACCTCTCCCACTCTTGAGGGTGCTGAGCTGCACCAGCTGCAGTACTGCTGTGCAGAGCTCTGAAGTGGCCTTGCTGCCTTTTCTGACAAGGGCAAGAAGCTTTCATGGAGGATTGAGAGAAGATGTAGCATATTTCACTTCTTGAACAATTACAGGTATTTACTTCTGCTTCTTGATGCTTTCAGTCAGCTCTGCCTTGGACGAGGACTGGTGAGCTATGGTAACCCATGGGAAACCTTGCTGTTGACTCCAGCAGGCTTCTACTCCAATGCAAGCAAACAACTAGGGTTTTGAGCTGCTTCAGGGAGCATTGCAGGGAAGTAAAGCCCACTGGATTGCTTTGTTGTGCTTGTGGTTTTTTTAAAAAGCCTTCCAGTGTTCTTTCCTCGCATGTCAGGTTGAATCTTGAGGACCAGAAACTGAAATCATTCCTTTGGGCAGTGGACTGAGAAAGCAAATGACATTCCAGTGATGCTGAACATTAAAATCTATCCTGTCACGTGTGCACTTTGGGCTGACTGCCCTGTTTGCCTGTGTTCTCATAAAGTATTTTTAATAAAATTTAGGATATGAAGTGTTAATAGTTCTGTTTTTCAGCCTGAGATCCAAAAACTTATTTTAAGAGACACTACTGATACTAAGGAGCGGATTGTGTACAGATATTATGAAAGTAGATAAAAGTTGCTCCATGACATGCAGGGTAATGAACTTCAAGAAGAATGTGTGAAGTATTTGTGGCCTTTCAGTAGAAGAATTTCAGCCTTTCAGTACTTAAAAGGAGCTTATATAAAGAGGGAGAGCAACTTTTTGCATGGGCAGATGGTGGTCAGACAAGGCAGAATGCTTTTAAACTAGAGGAGAGATTTAGATGTTATGGAGACATTCTTTACTTAAAGGGTTGCTTTAAGAACAGGTTGCCCAGAGAAGTTGTGGATGCCCCATCCCTGGTAGTGTTCAAGGCCAGGATGGATGGAGTTTTGAGCAACCTGGTCTAATGGGTGGCATCCAAGGCCATGGAGATGGGCATGGAACTAGATGATCTTTGTGGTCCCTTCCAACCCAAACCATTCTATGATTCAGTGAAGTATGAATCTCCACAGTGCAGGCCAGTTCCTAATGGCTTTCCTACTTCAACCTTGTTACCTGTGTGTATCTCTGGGAAGTCTGTCAGAATGGTGTATGAATATGTTTGGAAGTGGATTACCTCCATAGCGGCTGATCTGCAAAACTCTTCTTGAACCAGGAGTTGCTACAAAGGGAATATAAATTCTCTCTAAATTTCCAGTCCACAGAGCAAATGATGCTTTCTTTTCGTGTCTGGTCCCATAAAAAGATATGCAACATGACTTTGTGTAAAAGCTACTCTACAGTCCTTCCAGTTCATATGGTATTGAAATCTTAAGTTGCAGCTGGTTTTATGCTGTTTAGATTTTTCTGCAGAATAAACCTAGCTCTGGTAAGAAAAGGTGAAAAAAGAGCCTTGCTGTCAAAGTGGAGGAACTGGTCACACCTGGAACAGAAGCAATGGGTGTGATGCTTTAACCTCATTCTTCTTTACCATAAGAGATTCCCTAGCTCTCAGTTTTATCTTATTCAGCTCTCAAATCAAGGAGTTGGTTGCACTCCCTTTTACAGACTGTTTGGGACTCGAAACTCTGTAGGGAACTGGATGAACTTCAGAAATGCCTTGAGGATGATCTTTAATGGTTTTTTTTCCATTATATGAATATTTGGAAGGAAAGTATTCACATAATAAGCAGTTTTAGTAAATCAGCTTTTACCATGTAAAACCAGAAACCTATTTGATGCAGCCATAGATAAAGAAATGCAGTACTTTGAAATAATTTGCCATATGATTGTCACACACTTGGTTTGAAGGACAAACTTCTTCCAACTCTTATCTCCCATTCCCCTTTCTCAAAAAGCAGCCAGTGGAAAAGACAACTATTGGTAAAGGAAACCCAGAAGCTGCAGAACTGCAGATGAGTTAAAAACTCACTGTAGCTTCCAAGTGAGAGAAGGGAGCAGAGAAGGCTGGAGACTTCTAACTGCTGTGCGGTCTAGTGAAGCAAGAAACCACCAGAAGCTCATTGTTAGAATGGAGCTAACTGGCTTGTGGCTCCCACAAAGTTTGTTTGATTGCATTGAGGGCAATCTACTTCCTTAGGACTGCCTTATGCATTCATGTAAACTTGATCCCTGCTCTTGGCATTGCAAGGTGATTCAATCACAGGACACTATTCGGAACTTACTGGAGTTTGCCTGTCTACCTGTTCCCCATCCACAACCACAGGAAATACCCCTGATCACCACTTCCCATTATTTCTGCCTTCTTTACTCAGGGTTAGATGAGTCCAGGGCATTTTATTCTGTTTGGATCAGTGTTGTTCACATAAAGATCCAAACAAACCAAATTTCTTACTCCAAGCCTAATTGGAGAGGATAGACTGGTCCAACCTGCTACTACAATAACTTATCTTCACTAAGTTCCAGGCAACTGTGTTACAGAATGGACTATTGATCTTACCAGTTAATAAGTGCAGAAAAAAACATTACCAGGTAAGATGTAGATTAAATCCTTGAAAAAGTTTGCATTCAGTGTGGATTGAGACTGCTGAGGAGGGATATACTAGCTTTGACTAGAGCTTTAAGCACCTGTTTATCAGTGATTTAGGAAGAAAGAACTTTCAGTTGTTTGGGGTCCCATCTGACAAAAAGGGAAGTGTATCTGTTTGATGTTTGCTTGCAGAGACTGATGCAGCAGGGTGGGAAGTACCTTGGGAAATATCCAGCATAGAAGCAAACAAGTGAAGAGGCCAGGGAGTGGGACAGTAGCAATTACAGGTTCTCCATATCTGCCTGAGATAGTGCAAGAGAGAGTGGTAAGACAGGGAGTATGAGAGATGGAAAGTGAGCATGATGTGACTAAGGAGTGGAGCAGGAATGATGCTGTTCATAGGTCTAAGAAAGCAGCTAAGGTAGTGCTGTTCCTGGTAACTTGTATGTGTGGCTTCTTACTAAGCTGTCAGCTGCAGCTGCTAAACACATGGTCACAACATACATGTTTAAATTATTCCAGCAACCATTTTGAATAAAAATTAACATAGCCTATTGCTCTGTTTGAGTATGGTACACAGTGGTTTGGCGCTGGCTTTTTCCCTCCTTCAGCTCTGTATTTGAGATAGTATTTTTTTTTTTTTTTTTAATAAAAAGAGCAACTGGGGAAAAAAGGTAACCTGTACCTTGATAGCCCACTCCATTCCTTCATTAACATTGTCTCATACTGTCATGTTAACCAGAATAGATCTGTGTTCCTGTAATATTAAAGATCCTCTATATCATATTGGAAATAAAAGCAGATTTTTTTATTTTTCTTGGTAAAACAGTTTCTGTCTGGTAAAGCTGTGTCAGCCAGGAATCTTAAACCCTAGGTCAGCAGCAATGTATTAGTAGAAGCCTGTCCTGTAGCCTTGGCTGCTGACAGGTAATAGCTAATAGTAGAAAGGACTGAGTTCTGCATGAGCAGTGAAAACAGCTTGGGGTGGCACATGGGGAATGTCTGTCATCGGTACAGTAACTTGGTCTGAATGTGAAGTCTAAGCTAAAGAAGCTGTGGTCTGGACTCAGGGCATCAGCCCTTCAGTCTTGTCTGTGTTTTAGTACTTTGGTGTAATCATTGAGAATTTTGCTAGTGGACAGCCACATGATCTCTAGAGAATCATGGGCTGGGAGACAGGCTTCTGTTACAGGCTTGCACAGAGCTGAGGTGACCTCTGTGTGTAGTTACTGTTCTGCCTGGTGTCTCTGTGACCTTTCCCTGGCTGGAGAAATGAGCTGAAATCTTGCTTGAAACTGTATTAGACAGCCCTGGCAGGCTTCAGTCCTTAGGGAGAGGCTGGGAAACACTGGCTTAGTCCCTTTCCCAGTCAGGTGACTGCTGAGTGCGTGACACTGCAATACGATAAATACCTCAAGGGAAGTTTTGGGGGATCTTTGTGTTACTTGGCATTCTTTCTAGCCGTAGACAAGAACTGTCCCCTCTTCAGAAAGGTAAGTATGCCTATAAATACCAGACCCCCTACATAATGGCAGTGGAGAGCACATTACTGGGCATCATCCCAGTTACTGGTTCAGAGCTACTGGATGTGCAGTTCCAGAGCTGGGGAGTCTGGAAAGGACACCCTGTCCCATGCCCAGTTTCATTCTCTCTGTTGGGGACCTTCCTAGCTCTGCTGTACCAACAGCATTCGAGTTTTTACACTGCTGGAGTGACATGGAACCTCCTGGCTTTAGCTCTCTAGTTTCTGACAAGTTAGAAGAAAAAAAAAAAAAAAAAGGATTTCATGCTTTTCCTTCTGTAAGGGAAGGGGGGCTGCCATCTTTTTGTGTAATTGGATTGTTCAGATTGAAACATTTATCTGCAACCTATACCAGAGTGCCAGTGTTTTTGGAGGGAAAAGAATGCCTTGACCACTGTGTGCTGTTCAGAAAAATGACTGGGGAATCAAACAAATTGGTTGCATAAAGTATCAAATTGCTGCTTTCTGGTGGTAGTTGTCTTGAGGTGGAAATTAGTTAGGAGCAACCTATTACTGATTAAAACTTTTGCTTAGCTTGGCTTTAGCACCTATATACAAATTGATCCACAATAAAAGTATATCTTCTCCAAAGCCTCACTTACTAGATAAATGTTACTCAGTTTGTTCCTGCATGTGTCTGTATCCAGCATTTGCTTTTGTAGTTGGGAAAGGGAAGAGGAGTTGGGCAGAAGGCCTTGTCTGGTGCAATATACAAACTTTGTTTGTGTGGATGAATTCCTGCAGGGCTGCAGCCCTTTGAGCCTTTGTAGAGTTCAGAGGTTTGATCTTGGGGAACTTAGGAAAACAGTTGCTCATAAGGATTCTCAGAAGGCAGTCAAGCAATGCATAGAAGTGGTGCCTTGGGCATTTGGAGCCTGTAAGTATTGGAATGTGGTATAGATGGAAGAGAATTTCTTAGGTGGTTTATAGGTGGTTTACCTGCCTGAGGGAAAGCTTTCAATGGACAAGAGCTATTATTTTAGATCTAGAAGTTTTCTTTGTGGATCAGGACCCTGTTGCACAGATGCTGTGAAAGCATGAAGCAACAAGGCACACCCTACAATGTGTAATGGGTTTCACATGTTTTTGAAAGAGAATGTTTTAGCCTGACACCTTGGTCTGAGGGCAGGGATCTGTGGTCTGAGACATGTCCCTGACTGGATGACGAGTGAGAATGACAACATGGCTTAAAGGTAGAAACAGCTCTATCACAATGAGCCCTGGTATTTTCCTGAGTGGAGCTCAGGACCAGTGAGACAGTCATAAGCCATTCCATCTTTCTGCAGCTAAAGAACAAGAAGCACTTTTTGATAACTTAATAGGGAGTTGATAGCAGGTGTGGCCTAATAATTATGTTGGCTCCTAAGTGAGAGCAAGTACGTGGGAGAAGAAGGGGAGGTATCTTTTCCAACACAGCAAGTAGAAATAGTTGTAGCTGTCATTTGCATGGTTCAGTTTACCTGAAGTTGCTGGTGGTAGTGGTGTCTGTGATGCCTTTATCCATAATCCTCTGGAGGTATGAAATGAATAACAATGTAGTCACTCTTTCCCTCTGCTTCAGAGACCACCTCTTGCAGGAGCTGCTGTGAGGTCTTAAGTAGCTCTCTTAACTGTGAGAGCTGATAAATAAAGGTGCGAAGGTAGGCATAAACATTCCTTTGCCCTGCAAATATGATTTGCTTGATAGCCTCCTCTTAAAAGTGGCAGTGGCACCAGGAGTCTTGTATGTGGTACTGGCCCACATAAAACTCTAGTCGATCCAATATAATCCAGCTACATTGCTCATACTGTACAGGCTCTGACAGCCCTCCTGAACCATTTGGTGGCTCTTGCTAAACCAGGCTGTCCATGAGGTATCCCTGTCATCTTTATTTTGCTGTAAAACAACGTCCAGGCTTTGGCACATATATTTACCTTTCCCGTCAAACTTGGATTTTCCCTGGTCTCAAACACTTAGTGGCTCGCACCATGTGGCATTTCAGGAATAGATTGGCATGAAGGGGTGGACTGGCAATCTACTTGCTCGTCTAGGGCTCACTCAGGGTGACAGCAGCAGCTGTTCTTTTCAGCCCCTCTGTGCAGTGCTAAGTACCTTCCCTATGTCTGCATGCAGATCCAATTTGATCTGCTGACTGACATGGGCTCATGAAGTATGTAAAGTCCAGAAAAAGCCCAGCAGGAAAGGGTCGTTCTTGTTCTTTGACCTTTTTGCTTCTACCAAGCTGGATTTTTCTGCATTTTTATAAAGGCTATACAGCTGCTATGGAAATATGTAGTCAATTGACTGCTTGCTCAGGTCATGGAGATTAGCCTGTAGAAATATTATACCACTTCATTGTATTTTCCTCCCAGCTACTGTGCTGATGACTAAAGTAAAGCCTTAAGCTGTGGCATACTTTGCCACATGATATTACAGATGCTGAAAAATCATATGAATTCAAAAGCAGGTTGAAGAAATTAATGGAAGAGAAATCTGTTGAGTGCTCATTCATAGGTGGCATATCCAGCTCAGGGAAGTTCCTGTCAGCAAGTGTTTAGAGGCTTGGAGAGCATGCAGGAAGGCATCATGTATGCTTGCTCTGTTGTCAAAGTGAGGGAAGGTATCTCTTTTTGGCTGCTGTCTAGAAAGGCCATGATAAACCTTAGTCTGATCCAGCACAGCTACTATTATATTTCAGAGCCTGTTAGTGATAGTAAATCTGGTTATTTGAGTTGGTGACTCCTGAGAAAGCAAGCAGATGTGACTCAAATTCTAACATGGAAAATGCAGAAAGAATGGATTCAGGGTTTGGGATGTTTGCTTAGCCTGACTGTCCCTCAAATGAACAAGCATATACTGCCATACAACAGCCTTCCACATTTATCCCCTAAATTCTAGTACCATGTAGTCAGCCTGAATTGGAAACCAGAGATGGAAGGCATGTTTGTGATTCATTGCTTCCTGATAAAGTGGGGATGGGGGCCTAGCATGGAAAAAGTGATATGGCATTCATGTGTCATTTATAATTGATCTATGTCTTCATCAGGAGAAAGAAAGAAAGGATGGGTTTTAAATACACTTTTACATATCTTCACAAAGTTTTTATTAATCATAGCAGTTTCAGGAATGTTTAGTCTGGTTTTATTGGGGACTACTGGGAAGCCTTAACCTTGTATCCAGTGACCTGGACAATTCAGAGTCACAACTCTTCCCCCTCAACCTCTTGCCTTCCCCTTCCTCACCAAAAGTCATTAGTTTGCAATAACCCAGTCTGCTTTTCTTTCCTTCCTTCTCTTTCCCTACGTTCTTTCATTTCTTCTCAAAAATGGTCTTATCATCTGGCTAAAAATCCTACTTCCATGTTTTGCAGTTTCTACTCTCAGCTGCCCTAACCTTCCAGTCTCAGCTGAGTGCATATTGGTGACTGAGAAGGGATTTTTTTTTTTTTTTGCTTGTCTGTGGTTGAGGTTTTTTGTTATTTTTGTCTGGGTTTTTTTTTAATAAATAAACTTTTTAGATTGAGGTGAATCCCCAGGGATGTAAATGTGAGATAAACAAAAATGTCTTATTCTGCCCTGGCTTCTCTTAGCCTCTGCAGACCTTTTACTTCTCTTTGCTCTGTGGAAAGCAGATGACCATTACCTGTACCATATAGCAAAATAAAGTATTTCTGAGAATGTGATTGGAACAGCTTACTCAAGCAAGGGGCAAAAAAGCTCCCCTGCTAGAGGGCCACACCCTACCAGTGCAGTGCTAAGTGCTCTTGTACTAAAGGGACTGTAGATCAGAATATGCATTCTGGTGAGTTTTGGTGGCTTTTTCTTTTTCTCTTTATGTAGTTATCAAGTTCTTTGACTTGTGTATAAATCTTCGTCTTTAGTTAAAAGAGACTGGAGAAGGTATCTGTGTGTCCTTCTCTCTTTCTCCCAAAGGCAGCTATGTGTAAAAGTATATGCAGCAAGGGCATGAAGGCGGTGGGGTTTGCTAAACTGGACACTGTCCAGTGAGGGGGACCAGGCCCCATGTGGGGTGCCTGGGGTCTCTGCTTATTTTAGGACTTTCTGGCCCTTTTAGTTCCCTGTGCTCAGCTGTTGTGATGCTACCTTTCCTGCACAGTGCTGTCAGCCACCCCAGTGTTTCTATTTTAACTCTCTCTGGGGCTAGATCTTGTGACACAAGGATTTGGCATCTCTCCTACGTGCTGGAACATGGCATCTCGGGAGGCACAGTGGGTGCAGCTGCTATATCAGAGGGTGCCCCTCCTAAGTAGCTGGTAGAAAAGAGACACCCCTTTGTGTGCATCAGAACAGGCATCATCCCTGCAAAGGAGTGTCTGACCGTGTCCATCTCTGTCTCCTCCAGTCTTTTTTCAGAGTCTGAAGAGCTTGAGACACATCTGCCAGTTCCCGCTGCTCCCCCGTGGCATCTCCTTTTCAGCTTTCAGGTATGTAGTTACTGGGGCCAGGAGTAGAGTTGCATGCCCTGGAGGCTGTAAGATGGCTTTGCAGTCATATGACAAATGGGGGGGAGGGAGGACAGGGACAGCTGGTGGTGTGGTGGAGGAATTAATTTTTCAAGGTTTGTGTACCTGAATGTCATATCCCATTTAACAACTTGCTGCGGTGACTGGAATTCAGCATTTCCAGCCTTCTGAAGAAGGCCAGAAGAACAGCATTGATACATTTCTGACACACTCCATGGGGTGACACTGGGCAAACATAGCCAAAAATGTCAGAAATTCCTGAAGTCTGGGTTGGGATGCTTCACTGTGCAGCTAATACCTCCAAGAAGGATTTGCATGAGGTGGGAGATGTGGACTCTTGACCTGATCTTCTACTCTGCTGTGTGCTCTATGGGCTGGCAGAATAAGCAGATACCTCTCTGGGGTGTGGGGGAAGCTTTTTATAACTAGGAATGTGCAAGAGGAGAAGTGGCAGCAAAGGCCATGCATGCTGCATTAACCTGGGCTTGTCTGAAAAGAACTGGGTTTGTCAGCAAGTGACTGGGGCTTGGGTCCTGTTACTCCTTCTCTCATTCTTGCACAGGAACAACCCTGAACCCCTCCCCAAGGAATTCATGGCTTTGTACCACATCAGGAACAAACTGGCACAAGGGAATGGGCAAAAGTTCTGAGAGCAGAGAATGAGAGGTGCCTTTTACCTTCCAGCCTAGATTTTGAGCCTAATGCAGTGAGTGTAGTGAAAAGAGCAGCTGTGCAGGGATGTTTCTAGGGAAGCAGTGCTGCTGGGTAACAGGCACGCGTGCTGCGCTGCCCTTTGGCTGGGTATGCCCCAGTGTATTTCTGTACTTCTGCTCAAGCCCAGCTCAGCTGGTGGGCAGCTTATAGGGCTCCTCCCCATTCAAGACATGCCTGCCTGCTGACTGCTCAGCCTTGTTTTCCCCAGTCAGTTGTTGTAATCCTGAGTCATACTGGGAAGCTGGAGTCATCTCCATTGACACAAGACTTTATCTAAAGTCTTCCAAGGCAGATTTTAAATAGCTTTAGCTACCTCAGTTTCTGTTACCCTCTTGAGGGCTTTGGTTAACAACGGAATCTCTGCAGAATTATTTGGTGCTGCTGAAGATGTTGGATTCATGAGCATGCCCTATATCTACACAGCCAAGGTTTGGCAAGATTGTCTTCTACAACATCCTTTTTCAATGTGTCACAGGCCTGCCAATGAGATCTCTTGTCTGCAGGGAGGGAGGAGGCCATTTCAGCCTTGGGCATGTCTGCTGGACCTTGCCATCTGCAGCTAGAGGGGCACTGTTGACAGTACTTGACTGCAGGGCAGCAAGTTGGGCTCCTCCAGCTCCAAGAGTCATGGAGAACTATGCTGTCTGCAAAGGCTCAGACAGTGCTATAATGGAAATCACTTTTCTCTCTTCTCAGGTTAACTGAAATCTGCAAACATTCTCTGCTGCAAGAAAAAGAGGGTGATGTCATCAGAAGATGATGCTGGCGGGGAGGCTCCTGGGGGCAGTTTCTGGGAGGTAAGGAAGGATAATTGGAGTGTGAGGGAGGTAGGAGTGTCATCTTACCACCCACTGGTGGAATTGGGTTGAGTTCCAGGTCTGTGGTGACATGTTGCCCTTGAGGAGTGGAAGGGAGGGAGGAGCTGTGGGAAGGTTCAGTGCCATGCTGTGTGTTACTGCGGGGAGTAGTGAGTCTTTCTTCCATAGATACTGTGGAATGAGAGTTCCTTGTTCAGCTGACATTGATCTCAGCTGTGAGAGAAGCAAGCAGAGCATCTCAGCTTCTTCCCTCCAGTGCTTTGTCTGCCTGAGACTGCCAAAGGAGGGTCTGAGCCCAGATGTTGGCTTCAGAAGGGCCCGGGTTCCCTCCCTGTGCAATGATGGACCTGCTCCTGTCTGTACTGAAGGAACGTGAAAGTCAGTACGGTATAAACGATAACGTTGTGTGACATTTCAGGCTGGAAACTACAAGCGGACAGTGAAACGTGTGGATGATGGCTACCGGCTCTGCAATGACCTCATCTCCTGCTTCCAGGAGAGAGCCAAGATAGAGAAGAACTATGCCCAGCAGCTAACAGAATGGTCCCGTAAGTGGAGGACCAATGTGGAGAGAGGTAAAGTTGGCATATCAGACTGGGAACAGGAAGCAATCATTACACTCCCCTCTTTGAGTGCTATCTCTTACTGGGGTGACACTGTTTCCTTGAGGGACAGGCTTCCCCTCCCCAGGAAGGGGGTAACTTTCTTGGGTGTCTTTTTTGTGTATTTGCCTGTTTTGTTAGTCAGTCCTCTGATTCACTTGGAGATGTGTTCTCTTGTCATGTGCATGGTTATTTAAAAAAAAAAAATCTTTGTGCTTAGTTTGGCAAGTCCTTGGGCAGTCCATGTCTTAAATCAAACTGGAGATACCCCCCCTTTAAGGATGGCTTAGCTGTCTTCTCCTCCAGTCTGAGAATAACTACTAATGCTGTGATTTAGCGGCAGTGTGCTCAAGCTGATAGTGTCTAAAAAGTAACAAAGTAACAGGAAACAATGGGACAGAAGTCCCAAAGGACCTGCTGGTCTGTGGAACAGAAGCCTAGCCTCAGTCATGAATTAATGTTGCTCTCTGCTGTGAAGCCTAACACAGATTTGGGAAAAGAATTTTGTACAGAAACCTCCTAGCAGGCACCATCTGGGACAGTTGAAGCTGCCCATCTCATCCAGCTCTAGCAGCCAGTCTAGATACTGCCTGGTGGAACTGTGGAGACCAGTCAGTGCTGACTTGTTTGATGGGGCAGAGTTAGGGAAGTGACTCCATACTGCTAGATGTATGTAAGAGGAAAAGAATCTGCATTCCCTTCTGTAGGCAGTAGGTACCACATTGTGCTTGTTCCTGCAGGCCCGCAGTATGGTACTCTGGAAAAGGCCTGGCATGCCTTCCTGACAGCTGCAGACAAACTGAGTGAAATTCACCTGGCTGTCCGGAACCACCTGGCTGGTGAAGATTCGGATAAGATCAAGGCCTGGCAGAAAGAGGCCTACCACAAGCAGATGATTGGAGGCTTCAAGGAAACAAAGGATGCAGAGGATGGGTTCCGAAAGGCCCAGAAACCCTGGGTGAAGAAGATGAAAGATGTAAGCAAAGTGTGAATGGGGAAAGAGAGATAAGGTTAGTTGAGCTGGCTGCCTGATTTCAAGAACCACTCGGCAAACAAACTAGGTTAGCCAGGGTAGCAGAGAATTCGCAGAGAGGGATGGATCTCTTGAGGATCTCATGTTCTTGTGGTTTTATAACTTCCTTCCCATATGGGAAGACTTTGGTAACAGGTTTTGTATTACTGCATAGTAGGTGAGCACTGAAAAAGATCATTTGAAGGTACCGCTTCCCACTGAAACATTGCTCACTAAATGCTGAACTGGCATTCATGTTAGGTTGGTACAGACTCTAACAAATGTTAACATACCTCCTCTGAATATTGGAGGATCGATGTGGGCAGGATCATAGCTTTTTCTGCATCCCTTCTCCTGCAGGTGGAGACTTCCAAGAAAAACTATCATGCAGCCCGGAAGGAGGAGAAAACGGCCCATACAAGGGAGAACCATGCCAAGGCAGACTCATCAGTCTCCCAGGAGCAGATGCGCAAGTTACAGGAGCGTGTAGAGAAATGCACTCAGGAGGCTGAGAAGGTGTGTGTGTGTTGTATGGATGGGGGTCACAAGGATACTCCTTTCAAGGAAAAGGCATTGCTGGTAATGTCCCTCAGTGAAATGAGTCAGCTGAAGCCCGTAAGAAGATGTGAAATCCCATCATCTGAGGTTTTACTGAGCTAGACTGAGACTTCAGTAACTAAGATCTTGGTCTTTGGAGTTAGGCAAGATCCTAATTTATTAATTAATTTAAAATAAAAAAGGAAAAAAGTGTAGGGGATTTGGTGCAGGGAGTGGAAGCTGTAGAGCTGAAGACTTGGCTACCAAAAATAGCTGATTTGTCTGTCCACAAGAGGGAAAGTGTGGAAGGTTCTGTATGAAAGAGAGTAGTAAGGAAGAACAGGAAATTTGCAAGAATATTAGGAGAGCAATGGACTGGGACATGAGCTGTGGGATTTCTTATTTCTTTGGTGTATTTGTTCAACAGTGCAGGGGGGAAAAAACTTACCAGTCCCAAGCCAGAGTAGGGAGGGCTGTTACTTGTTTTCCATCAGGGCAACTCATCTCACCGTTGCTGTGTTCCTGCTACAGTGCAAGGATCAGTATGAGAAGATGCTGGAAGAGTTGAATCGCTACAATCCCCGCTACATGGAGGACATGGAGCAAGTGTTTGAGGGCTGTCAGGAGGCAGAGCGCAAGCGATTGTGCTTCTTTAAGGAGATGCTTCTGAATCTGCACCAGCATCTCAACCTCTCCACCAGTGAAAGGTACTGGCCCTGATGCAGAGGGGAATTCTGCCAGCCTGGAGTGCTTAGGCTCTAGTGAGGGGTGCGAATTCTGGTGTCTTTGGAAGCTGCTTGCATCAGCCAGATCTCGCTTCTTCCCCTTTCAAGTGTATATTAGAACTGGCATTTGGTCTCTTTAGAATGACCAGTGCTGGGGTCTGTGATTGTAGGCAGTGCCAGGCTCCCCAGAGAGGATTTTCTGCCTTTGAACCCTTCCTTTTTCACTACTCTCCACTACTGTCCTGTGTGTGTACTTCTATCCTATGAAAAGCCTCCTGTTGCTATATGTAATCCCAGGCTAAGGAATGTAGTAGCTTTGTTGCCTTCTAGTATTGATGGTTATTCCACCTATTTTGCCCTTAGTAGAGAGACCTTTTGTGAAGTAATGCCTGTAAGCCCACCAGCTCTGTCCTAAGCAGAGGTTACACAGGGATAACAGGTGCAGCCAAAAATCTTCTGTGCCCCTTTTATGGTAGAGGCAACAAACCTGAGCCACCTCCCTGTCCATGTGCAAAAATGGGCCAAGTTATTTGAGTGCTCAATTAATGAGCTGTGCTGGCACTTGTTAGGCACTGCCACACCAAACAAGCCTGTCCCGTTTGCCAGGCTGACTCTCCAGTAAGGGAGGCTGAGTTTTCCAAGGGCTGAATAGGTGGTGCTCTAGCATCCTTAATCCTGTGGGATTGACGATGCTATGTAATTGTGCATGAGGTTAATCTCTTCCTTCCTACTTGGCTTTTGGGAACCTGCCGAGGGATTTGATTACTGGTGGTTCTGTCTGTTCTGGTTGTAGCTTTCATGCGTTGTATCGGGATCTGCACCAAGTCATCATGGCTGCAGACAACCAGGAGGACCTGAAGTGGTGGCGCAACACTCATGGACCGGGGATGGCGATGAATTGGCCTCAGTTTGAGGTGGGGTAGCATTCTAGAGCATGTTAATGCTATTTCCAAACAATTAGCTGCTCAGCTGAAATTGGCAATTACTAGTCTTGTGTTGGAAAGACCATGTCTTTGCTCAGTAGGCTCAGGATGTTGGGCTCTTCTGAAATTGTTGTGTTGCAAGCTGTCTGCTGCCCAAAGGGGCACACATAAGCTGCCAAGCTGTACTGCAGCCATCCAGCTGCAAGGTCGGAGAACAGGAGGTGGTGCTCAGGGCTGGGGGACAACTTTCTGTGATGATTTTCTCACAGCCTCTCTTGTTGTACCTTGGGATTCAACAGAAATGAGCCTGCTATACCAGCAATGCTATTGAGTTGACCAGTTCAGCTGCTACTGAAGTACAGCCTGGTCTTCTGTTGTTCTGTATTGGGCAGAAAAGATGCACAGAGCGTTTCTATCTGAGTGGCTTTGATGGTATTACTGGTTTTCCCTGGACAGGAATGGTCCCTCGAAACACAGAGGCAAATCACCAAGAAGGAGAAGAGTGGCAAGATGGCTGATGATGTCACACTGACCAGCATTTTGCCTACACGAGACGGTGTTGTCTCACAGACCCCTCTGCAGACAAGGTAAAGGCTGAATTCTGGGATACATCATGTTAGGAAAAGTACGGTTCTGCCTAGGGTCATGAATGAGTTGGATGGATAAGAGTAATCTCTTCCTTAATTTCCAATTTGTTTCTTGCCCATGGCCTTACCTGTGGCAGTCTGGAAAAGGCCATATAGAAAAATCTGTTTAGGGTAGCTGTTTGGTTTTGGGTTTGTTTTGTTGGGTTTTTTGGGGTTTTTTGTCTAGCGCATTCTGCCTCACAAAGTGCTTTCCTGGTAAAGATCCTTCTAGTGACAAGACTTAGCCCAATCTGACTAGTAGTGTCTGATTCTGGCATGCATTTCCCCAGTTCTTCCTCCCAGAGAGGGTGAGAAAAGTTGGGGGTTGTGTAGTTTCCTAAATGAAGATAACAAATTCTTATTGTTTTTCCCTCGTATGGTGCTGAGTAGTACCTGACAAGTTTGGGTATAGCTGCTTCCCTTGCCAGGAAGCAAACCTGGAGAATTGGGAGAAGCAGAACAGACTCATCCTACTGTTCCAGTAGCTGTCCTGCTTTAAAAGGTAGACTCTGGCCAAAGTGAACTGAGCAGAGAAGAATGGGGATATTAAGATTTTTCAAGGCCACTACTGTATTTCACAGTCACTTGGATTTAGGGGCCCTATTTGCCAATCTACAGGTTTTCCTATCAAGAGGAGCAGAACAGCTTCTTCTATGACACCCTGAAGGCACCAACCCATGTGAAGTTAGTATGGAACATAGCCTCTGCTGGGTTTTTTGGGTTCCAGGTGTCTGTCCTCTGCTGCTCTTCCCTCTGCTCTTGTCCCTGACTTGGAAAACATAACTCCAGACATCTCTTCAGGATGCAAAACGCAGCTCTTCCTCTCTTATTCTTGGCTGGAATAACTATGGATGCAGCTGGGCTCTCCAGTTAGGACTAGCCTTCCTTGTATGAGAAGGTCTGCTGGAGTAGGAGGAGGTCATGAAGAGAATGTGTTTGTAACAATACTTTGAGATTGAGTTATCCTCCTGGCCCTCAGGGTTCCAATGCTAGGGTGCTTTCAGCAAAATCTAGTATCTCCTGGGATCTCTCTTCCCTGTTCACCCTCACTTGACTTTGGGCCTCTTGCACTCTATCCTATAGCAGAGCAGTCTCAGGGGGAGTCAGGATGGTGCATGATTGAGGAGGAGGTTGGTGAAAGATCAGTCTGCTAACCATCTTGTCCCCTCTTGCCTTCCACGCACACAGTGGAGGGAAGGAAGACATTTCGGAGTGGTCAGATGAGGACACTCCCAAGAAGTGCCTGGATGCCAACGGGCATGAGGAAGACCTAAAGGTACCAGGTGTACGGGTACGAGCACTCTATGATTACACAGGACAGGAGGCTGATGAGCTGAGCTTTAAAGCAGGTACAGAAGCACTAATCTCTTACTAACCTTCCACTGTCCTCACTTGGGCTCACTGAATGATTGAAACACTCCACAAGAATTGCATGTCCACTTGAAAATTGACACTTATTCTTCCCTTGGTCTGACCACTGCCAACTCCTTCAAGGTGGATGACACAGTGGGAAATCCAGTTTTTTCTAGACCAGAAGGTATTCAGGCCGCATGGAAAGAGACTGTCTAGGCCTTGGTCAGAGTGCAGGGAGAGCAGACCCCTGCCTCTTCTTAGGGCATTTATTCTGAATTGTGTCTTGAACCTTTATTACATGTTTCTCCCTTGCACCATTGATATAAAAATTACATGAGTATTCTGGATTGTCTTTTCAAATAATGTGAAGATATTTTGGGAGAAGCTCACCTGACTGACATGTACTACTGAAGGCAGAGGTCAACTGGCAAAAAAACAGCTATGCAAACTGTTCCTCAATGTTATCTCAAGAATGGAGATCCTGGCTTGCAGCAAAGGATTGAGCACTGGAGCAAACAGACCTGTCCCCTTTTCTTCCTTTAGTTAAATTTAAGTTTGCATGTGCCCTCCTCTCATCTTCGAGTGGAAATTGTGATCTTGGGAGTGTCTCTGATCTTGCTTGTTTTGAGTTTTACATGGTATGTCTGTGCTATACCTCTCCAAAACACACCCACTGGAAGTCACTGAAGTCCTTCAGTAACAGGGCCTTGTGCCTGAGGCCAGTATCTGTGCTACAATGTTACCATACTAATAAACTTCCTAACACTAACTTGTTGCTTTAAAATATCCTGCAATATGGGTGCTGTAGAACTTGGCTTTGTTCTTTCCACTCAGCAGATGAAATGGGGTATAACTTGTTAGCTGTAGTCATCTCCTTTTTGAGTCTGCTCTGAGCAACACATACCATTAAGGCTTCAGCTTAACAGCAGTGACTTTCTGAGACTCTGCCAGTGTGGGGTGTGCCTCTTGATGCAGTCAGACTTTCCTCTCTGGCAGAAGTATGATCTACTGGTCGAGGAGGGGATCCTTCTGCCCCTTCCCAAAGTAGATGTGGGAATGTTCAAAGTCTTTCCTGGTCATAGTCTGAGAAATCAGTTGATTTTATGCCTTACTGGCCAAACCAGACACTCCATCATGGAATAGGCATTTTGGGTCCTAACAGCCAGAGCTTAGCAGCTTCTTGTATTTCCTTCCCACCTGCCTGTCAGAGGAGCCCCTAAGAAAAAAATGTGTCAGATCTATCTGACCACTCTGGTTTGTAAGCATGTTCCTAAGGGAGAGAAAAGTAGGCAGAACTATAGGGCACAAAAAATTTCTGATGTTGAATAGAAGAAGCAAAGGTCTGTTTAAGTTCCTTGGCTGAGGTGATAGTACTGAGTATAAATACTGAAGAGATCAGTGATTCTGGCTTTGATTAAACTGCAGTATGCTAGGGGTGTTGATAAGGGGAGAAGAGAGTGATGACTGAGACCAATAGTCTTGTTTTTTATCAAGTCATCTTAGGTGGGTAAAAATGCCATGCTGCCTTTCTCAAGGCTGCCTCCTAATGACTGTTCTTACTTTTAGGTGAAGAACTAATGAAGATTAGTGAGGAAGATGAGCAGGGCTGGTGCAAGGGCCGACTTCTCACTGGTCAAGTTGGACTCTATCCTGCTAATTATGTTGAGAAGGTTGGCTCCTGATTGCTGCTGCCCCACCAGTGCCTCACAGCCATACCAGCATCTCCTGCAGAGGTCACTGGGTCCCTCCTGGCCCCAGCCCACCTTTGCAGTATATCCAGCAGCTTCTGGACTTTAAAGGCACATATTCCATGTAACTAATGCTTCATTTTAAACGTCTAGATCTGTAGGGATTTTCTAAAAAATAAACAAGGATGAATAAAGACTTTTCTGAGCACTACAGTAGTATAGGAGTGCAGAAAGAAACAGATCCTTTTGACTTGCACTCAGTGAAAGGAGGTAAGTGTTTTCAGGGAGCTCTATAAAAGAGAGAAAGCATACGTCCTTCACTTCAGTGCACATGTATCCATTGCATCCAGTGCATTGGGTGTTGAGGTCTGCCCGACCTCCAAGCTTCCTGTTCAATGAATTTTTGATATGCAGGGTAATAGGGAACTTCTACTATTGTTTCCCCTTTTTAGCTCCATCAGGCTGACTGACAGAAAGCTCTTTATTCTCCCATGTCTTTTATAAGTTTTCAGTATCCCTCACTTGCAAGCTTGTTGGCTTCCCTGATAAGGCAGCTGGTAAAAGTTACACAGCTACAATCTGAATATCCCTTTTCACTACCCTAATTTTTATTGGGATAACCCCAAAAATGGATGCTAGTATAGCTGAGGCATAGGAGAAAGAAGCTTGCTGTCTTGCATGGTGTGGCTGTTCAGGCTAACAAGTTCTGAAGAGACCTGTTGTGCAGCAAGTTGGAGTTGACTGAATGCTTCCTGAGCTATGTGGACTAAAGTGGACTATGAGACATGCTGAAGGCTGGTTTTAACAAAATGGCAGCCATGTTCCAGTGCTGTTCTGCTAAGGATTCCTAAATTCACTTGGGTATGTTGGGGTTTTTAGTACATCTAGATTATTTTTGCTACACCTCTCTTCAAGAGCACTTAGTGCACAGCAGAAACCCTCTTTTTTTCCCTTCCAATATCTTCTTGACTTACACAGAGCTGGAAGTGCACTCACTGCTTTGCCAAAGACCCCTGCACTGTGATGAAGGTTGCACTGTGGAAGTTGCCTGCTGGCTAGCACAAATTGCCTATAGAGGGGTGACTCCCCTTTTTGTCCTGAATTGCTGCAAGTGCACTTATGCCCAGTTGTTAAGTGCCATTGAGAAGGAAGGATGTATCAAACATCTTACTCTCACCTGTCTTCCTGCTTTTGAAAGCCTGTGAGGCTGCTGGGAAGACCTGGCATCCTGATCCTAGTGCTCTGCATATTCCAACATAGGGACTGATAAGCCCAAGAGCTTGAGGGAACAAAAAAACTGGAAAAGCTCCCATTGCCAGAGAAACAAAGGCAAACAAGCAGTTGCTTAAAAATGGCTTACATAGTACATCTGCTTGAAACTGCTGCTGAAATGCATTTTGAGTTTGTAGTAACCTTCTGTAGTGACATTCTTATTCTGGCCTAGCAAGTGTGAGTGACCTGGCTCAGTCAGACTCACAAAACTCAGCTGAGCCTCCACCAACCACTTGTGGTAAACTGCTTCAGAGTTGTTTGGAAAAAGGATGCTACACATAAGAAAGGCTGAAGTCTCGTGTGAACATTGGGATTAAATGGCCAGTATTGTGTTAACAGCCGCTAGTAAACCAAAATGTAGACTGAAATAGAGGAGGGGACAGGCATACTCACTGTTAATTTATGAAGATTAAAGTATCACAAATATCTCATTGCCTGGCTGACAACAGACATTAACCTTTTACAGCCTACTGGATGCCTTGAAATGTAGTCTGCCATGGACAAAGAGATGGGAGATGATGTTATTCAGTTCTTTTGTGAGACCACAGAAACTTACAGTTGGAAAGTTTTGCTTGAAATATCCCTAGCAATGTGTACTTCATGAATGGGGAAGAGAGGTGCAAACCAAGAGAAAAAGACTAAACCATTTTGCTCAGAGTCTGTTATGTCATTTCTCAATAAAAGAGGAAGTATTTCCAAAAGGCAATTAAATATCTAAGCAACAGACATTAAAACTGCCTGGATTTAGCTATGAACTTAATCAGTATTCTAGGTTTAGTATCTGAAGATGCCTCTAAGCTTATGCCATGTAATTGGAGGTGTTGGTGTATAAGCACTTGGATTTATTTAAAGATCCAGTCTGCTTTCAGTTCTGTGTCCCAGGTAAAAATATAATTAGTGTTGTGCAGTAATTGCAAGTGTTCCACTTGCTGACCAACAGTGGAATGATTTGTTGCTCCTTTGTCCTAGCACACACGAATGTGAAGAGAGCCATGCCTGCCAGAGAGAACTGAGACTAAAAGAGCACTAAAATGACCTGAGATGTCCTATAAACAATACTGAAATTTTCCTGATTAACCTGCATTTTTCAAACACTAATGCTAGACTTTCATGTAAAGTCAAAAAATGGTAGAAGGGAGCTACAGAGGATGACATGGAAAATTGACTTTTAATTCCTCTTTTGAGTTCTAGTCAGACTGTAATTAGGGATGGAGGTAGGTGTGGCCATAACATGCTAAAGGACAGAAATGTCCAGTAAACAGGACCTCTGATTACAGTACAAACAACCTGAAATTCCACAGGACAAAGTCTGAACAGACTTGTTTGTCCTAGGAAAACATGACCACCTGATTATAGTGGGCTGCTTGAAGGTTTCCAGAAATTGTCACATATTGTATCTTATGTGAACAAGTTCTCTAAGGACTGTTTGCACATCAGAAATTCCTGCCAAGAGCTGAAGTAATGGACAGCAGACAATATATTGAGAATGAAAAATTGCTTGGCTGGACTATACCTCATAAACAGGCATGGCACTTAGTCCTGGCTGCTCAAAACCATCTGGCTTAGTAAAAGAGAGCCTGTGTAGTAAATATTTAGCTGGAGGGAAGGAGGAAAAAAAAATCCACACCAATGCACATCTTGTGATCTTATATTAAAGTAATAGCTCTGCCTGGATACTTGGTTTTCCACAGAAGCAAATTATGTTAACCACAAAGGTTCTAGTTGAAACTTCCATGCCACGCCAGAAGTTTTGTGTGTGAACAGAGACATGTAAACATAAACTAATTGCTGTGCCTGAATTCCAGAAGGCCAGTGAAGCCTGTTCTTCCCCCATGGTTTTTGTAAAAAAAAATACAAATGCACCTCTGTGCCTGATGGGCAACACAGTGAATAATTATCTAGTCATATTTTATTTTTTAATAAAGCCATTCCTTGTGAAAGCACATACACTTGTGGTTAGCAGATAATTAATTTGGTTCTGGCATCTTCCTGGAAAAGAATTTTGGAACTATCATGCGAAGCTTGGATTTCCTGTTGATGATGAATTTTGTAGGAAGAGGAAGTTAAAGATTATCTATGACAGATCACACCCATTTCCCCAAAGTAGCAGCTGGACTTGCCTAACCCAGTAATGATTTTGTCCTGTAGGCAAAATCTGGGTCACAGAGCCCACAGGCCAGCTGTGCTGTGGGATGGCAGCTGAGTTGTGGTTAGCCTCCAGCTGGAGGCACTCCTCTGGGTGGCACTCCCACAGCCCTGCCTGGAGCTTGGGGCCATTGCTGTTTCAGTTGACTTTCCATCCCATTTCCCATCCCCTGTGTCCTTGTGGCTGTTTTGCTTGGCACTAAGCATAGAGGCAGGTGCAAGTATGTGGCAATCCTGCACAGAGACCCGTCAGTGCTGTTAAAAACTGCCCTGCACTGCCTCTGCTCCTGCTCTGTTTGCAGGACCAGCCCAAGGCCACAGCTGTGAGGCTGTGCAGCTCAGCTCTGTTGTCTCCCACAGGCTCCCCTGACTGCACTGCAGGCTCTGTGTGAACTGGAGCTGCATTGGTTGCATTTGTGAGCTGCTGGCATTATAATTAGGGACAGCAGGCTGCAAAAATCCCTTCTGCTTGTGAAGAAAGCTGGCGTTGCAGTCAAAATGGGCTTGAACACTCCACTTAGACCTATAGGTGATCATTTCTAGGGTAACTGCACTGAGACCAGCTGCTAACAGATCATGGGGCTGAACATGAGACAAAGCCAGTGCCACAAAACCCCATCTTGACCCATGGAAATGTGGTTGGAAAATACCTGCTGCAGGCTGGCAGCAAAGGTTGTGCAAAATTAACAAGAATATTAAGGCGGCATGATACAAGGCAAAGTGTCTTCAAAGGGACCTTGCACCAAAACCAAAAAAGGAGAAACAAAAAACTTGTAACCATGTGATGAAGCACTGCCCAGGTCCAGGCTACAAGGAGCTGAAAAACTCAGGGCTGCAAGGGAGTGAGACTTTACCAAGCTACCTAGGGTCTTAGCAGATCAAAGAGGATTAATATGAGATGATGAACAAATCCTCACTGAAAGGG